>JAHPZR010001159.1:5000-12500 GCA_019787425.1 Platygyra sinensis | reverse complement strand
TCTCTAGAGAAAAACGAGAGCGACTTGACGTGCTTTTATCACTCAGGCGTTCGTGACTCCTCCAGTTCTCAAAGTAGTTTCTAAGGAGTTTCCGTTCATCCTGGACGTGGCGTTATGGGTGTTCTAGACTGTTTTCGAGTGTTTGCTCGGCGCTACATTTAAGGACGGTGCCTACTTTAGTTAGTACGCAGTCACGTTCTACGCATCACGCAAGCAATGATTTAAGCGCAGGCGCTGGGTTGACATTGATGCAATTGACTACGCCAAAAAGTACACGACTAAAATCAAAGCAAAAGTTTCCTACTGGGACCAAATTTAAGTTTAATGAGCCAGTACTTAAAACAGGAACATATGAATAGCAACATATCGCTAACCACTAACTGTTTACGTCTTCCAGCTGAAACCCTAGCTGTTATCTTTCGAAAATTACACTGAAGTCCAACTGTAAACATATACCTGCAGATGGAATGGAGCGCGCGAAAAAAACGCGAATGCTTTACTTACTGGGGAGGTGACAGGGTAAAATGTAACGAGCACCGTAACAGTTTTCAAAAAAGATCAATAACTTTAAAAAACGCTTGGTTACCCCTACATTTTTTGTTACGAAATAGAAGTGGCAATTCTATTCAACACGTGATTAGTCTGGTTGCTGAGGAAAAGGTATTTAAACTGTATTTTAGCTGAGCCATAGGAAGTCTGTCAGAGACGCTAAAAGCGCTTTTGCAACGATTTGTCATTAAAGACGTACGAAAAATGATTTTAATTTTACCATTTGCCATGCAGTTTACAGGTCTTTTTAATTGGTTTGCCTTTCTGTATGTAAAGCCGAATTGTAAGGAAATCTGTAAGGAAATATTCCCTCTTCTTTTTTAAGAAAAAAGCTGATGTCATCATTTTTGTTAAGATTCAAGGCTAATTATCTCAAAGAAATGCGTAGCTACCACTATTTCCCTTTGTGGATTCCAATACCCTATGTAAAGATCTACTGCGCGTGGTCCTAACCTGACACAAAAACTTTTGTATTTAGTAAGCACCGTCTTTAACATGCATCTGTTTGACTTCCTTTGCATCGCTTGCATCATGCAGTTGTTTACGGGGGCCCACAACTGCACGGCAAAAGAATTAACCTCGCGGCAAAAAGAAAAAACCTCACGGCAAAAAGAGAAAAGACTCACGGCCAAAAGAAAAACTTCACGGCGAAAAGAAAAACCTCACATCAAAAAAAAAAAAAAAAAGGCTCACAGCAAAACTTCTTCGATGCCGAGAGGACATTTTAATTCTTATTTCGTTTGCCGTGAGGTCGAGGTTTTTCTTTTTGCCGGGAGTCTTTTCCTTTTTTGCCGTGAGGTTAATTCTTTTGCGGTGACAGTTGTGGGCCACCATAGTATGGTTGTTGGTTTTCATTGAGAAAAGGAGCTATCCTATCTACACTAGCGGATAAATTAAGGAGGCTCGAGATAGCTCTCATTTCCCCAGACTAGTGTTACAAAATATTATCCAAATACAGTTTGTTTATCGTATAAGTGTGAAATTTACCACACAAATAAATGAAACGTCTTAGAATCATTACATCATATTTTTTTTATCCAGAGAACCTGTTTCCAGGGTCATCGCCCGGAATGCCACGACACATCCGGGAACTTTTTGTGTGTTTCGGCGCTAAAATTCAAAATCATAACAGAGAATACGGACAAAAAGCGGCCACCAGCGCGTGCGTTTTTCTGTTTCACGGGCATATTAATTCATCTGGGTAGCGAGTAGCATATAGGAATTGTAGAGAAAGGATCGATAAATAATTTTGAACAATTTTTTTTTAAGGTCTATACAAGTATTATTAAATTCGCTTCGAAAATAATCTATTTGGGAGCTTTCTTGTATGGAAGCTGTTCTTCAGGCCAGATATACCCAAGGAACTGAAAAGTTGAAACGGATGTCAGGAAAGGTCTGCCAATTTTCGTTGGTTTACGACGCCTACAAGTACTATCGAAATGCAGTTTTCTGAAAGCACCCCTCGACCTCTGCAGATTTGCCTGTCGGAGACCGTTCGGCTGAATGGTTGACTGATTTTGAAACTCCCGCGAGTAATATATAATAATATGCAAAACTCCGCATCCCACAACAATAGCAGGCAGAAAATTGACAAAATAATACGCTAACAGCAGATTACAAGCTCCAGTGATTCCGAAAAGGTAACCATTGGCAACGTTTACTCCAAAAAGATTTATTTCAACCCGTCGTTGAACCCGGCAAAGTATTTAGCTCAACTACGAAATTTCAATTAAAACTATGTGTTCCATTCAAGAGAAAACAGCGTGTTGAACGGGAGCTCTCTTCCGAGCTCAAAGAATCATCAGTCAATCCTGCCTTCTTCAATATGATTCAGCCATTGCTAGGTGGTTTCGACCCCCTATTTCATGGGCGTAGCCAGGATTTTTCAAAGGGGGGAGGGGGGGGGGTCACACTGACTCATATAGAGGGTACTCATCAGATTGTCACCTGAATATTGTAGGTTGTTTGCTTACAAAAAGGCTTACAAAGGGGGGGTCACGGGTACCCCAGGACCCGCCCCCCCTGGCTACGCCCTTGTATTTTATCTTCAAGTCAACGGAGAAGCTTTTGGGAATGGCGAAAACTCAAACAGAAAAGCTAAGTTTTTGATGCCCTCAATATAGATACTTTTTTCATTTAGTAGAGAAAACTTCGTTGCTGATTTAAAAAAAAATGCATCGCGAAAATGTTATCGACTCTTTACGCAACGGTCAGATGCCCCGGCGAAGGAGAATTGAGCATTGGTGAATATTTGGAAGACAAAGCCAATGTAAATATACACCTAGTTTCACTAAGCCTACGGCGAATAATAGTTTTAGTGTAAGTTTCAGAGGTAAATTTCAAGGACAAAAATAAACAGATTGAAACATAACAAGACGCTTTAGGAAGCGTAACTGGGTTGCATTTATGATAGTAAATATTTCAGAATTGGAAAAAGAAAATGGTGAATTTTGTATGGTACATGGAAGCCTTAAAAAAGTATTTCAATGATATATCTTAGGTTCAGTTAAATAATGTTACACGCACTAAAATTCCTGCAGAACAGAAGATAGAAAAAAATAGGAAAGAATCAAGGAAATGCTGAGGGTTTTGTCAATGTTGATGTGTTAAACTCAAGCAGTTACCTTTCTCTTTGATGTACTTGTTGTTTAGGCAAAATGGCTGCCTGTATTGTAAATATGGAATTTTAATGCATATGGCGATTTCACATAAAGGAGTCTGCATACAAGTCAAGAAGTGTTTTAGGACTGTAGTTATATCTCGTTTATTTCTGTAGCATGGAGCAGCCAGAAGTATTTCTACCCTTCCCCCCTCCCCAGACTGAATGGGATGCTGGTTCATCTCAGGGCTACCCCCAGCGGCTAAAGTTTGAACTTTAGCCGTCTAACAGCTGACCTAATTTGAATATATAAACTGATCATATCAATATATATGAATAGTTGTTCTGATTCTTTGTTAATGCAACTTTCTTCAAAACAAGACAACTGTGTGCCTTTCTTCGCAGTGTCATCGCCACTATTCATATTGTTACTCCCTTCGAATAAAAATTTCACGGGCACGTTGGCCGTCGTAGTTCGCCTTAGGGTCAATTCCTTTGCTAAGTTCCACAATTATGACTGCGAACAGTGCCCTAAATTATACTAGACTTTAAACAAGGTCGAAATACAACCAATAAAATACATAATTACTTGTAATGAAACAAAAAAGAAAGCTGCAAATTACCAGGGAAGACACTTAAAATTAAGACTTATTTCAGATGAGTGTTTCTATCATGTTGTTTGGTTTCAGTCTCTTTGGGAAGGTATCGTTGCTTTGGCAGCCATTGGATTGAAATAGGCACTGTTCCTCTCCGATTCCACGTTTGTTGAATTCATCTGTGTAGCTAAATAGCCTCTTATGATAAGAATTAATTAAACTCCCACGGAAGGTCTATAACAGTCGAAATAAGTTCACTCTGAATGCAATTATTTTGGTGTTAAATCAACCTGAAGTCTCCACAAATAGTCTTGTGATCGACCAAGAATATATTTTTCTGACGTTTGAAAGACCCAACGAAAACAAAGCACACACCATGTCTTCTGGGTAGCTATTGCGCAATTCAGTCATTTTTCGACGTAGGAGACAGTCCTGTTCGCATTTTATGACTGGGTTCGCCTTTGGCAACCCAGTAAAAACGTAGTCGCAATTGTCTTTTTGCCGACACTCGGATGCGGCCGCAGTTTTAATAATAAGCTTACATGTGCATCGATTATGAATCAGTTTACTCATGGAGTTCAGCAGTAAGACAAAGAACCGAAACAATGCGAAAAATAAAATTATCAGGAACCTTTTTTATTGTTTTATCGAGGTCATTCGCTGTTGCCATTATCATTTATGAAATATTTAACACAGTACGCGCATTCTCATTGGTCGATAGGTGTGTTTGGATAAGAGTATGCAAACACAGTTGTCACGTCACGCTTTCTGCGTGTCCCCGGCACAATTGAAACCATTTCAAGCTGGTAGTCCAATTCTCAAGTAAAAATATTAAGGAATTCAAAGGAAGAAAACTATTCCAAGTTTAAATTTGGGGATTGATCATCTCTTTCCCCCTGACACGTGGAAAGAAAGCAAAAGAAAGACGATCTACAGCGCTTTGCATGCCTCGATGTGAGCTAGACGACCACGTCGCGGCAAATTTCCGTTTCGTAAACAGTCGATGCCATTTTCGCGACTCTTAGAAATATTTTTTAACTGTGAACGAATTTTTCTCTACTAAATTAAAGAAAAAGGAAAATTTGCAAGTAACCACCTAGTATCGAACCCGAAACGTCTGTTTCCTGACATCCCTCTTATAGCACTACACTACCAGGTTGATCCGCCAAATCTGCCCAAAATTTAATTATAAAACCTGACATTCTTAAACATTAATAATAGAGCTGCCCCAAACATCAAATAAGAGCTAACCGCAAGCAAACCAGTGCGAATATGAACAATTAAGCATTTGGTGAGTGCATGTTACCCCATCAACAAATCATAACCAGTTTCTACCTTGTCCGGCCCTAAACTAAAGCATATATGGCATCGTTCATTCTGAAAGTCTTGGTTACCAATGATGGCATCGACCGTTTAAAATGGCATCGACCGTTTACGAAACGGAAATCAGCCTCGTCGCGGGAGCTCAAGCGTAGACAACAAAATATTGTGCAACAAAATACACAGTAAACGTTTTTCAAGGTAATTTTTGCATTTCATTACTGCACTAAAATTCTCAAAATCACATACTGATGTGCAATAAACTTAAAGACCAACTATATGCTACACTCTGCGAATGCGAAATATGTTGAAATCAAATTTTACACCGGCGATCGGTTGCCGTGTTTTGGCTGTCAAATATTCAAAAAAAAATGACCATTAAAACTTGGAAGAATGTACCAGACAGCTCACCAGAATGATGGATTTAATGTCCTTCAACTTAACTGCATAAACTCAACCCTGCCTGCTTGTGCTATGATTCCAAACCAGCAAAACTTTACAAGGTACGATAAGCGATTCAAATTCTCAATCATCTTCTCGGCATGCCAAATCGGGCAAGTTCGCGTTACTTTCAAGAGCGATTAAGCACAGTGATTTCATCTTGAAGTTCTTGCCTTACAGAGTCGTAAATCTTTTGAACATTTCTTCTGTTTGCACCGAACTTTAGGCATTTCTTCCAAAGATTTAGAAGGATTCAAAGCTGATATCGCTTTCATTTACACCGCGCTCGCTTGCTCGCTAAGGATTTTGCAACAAATTTTGACTTTTGTAACACGAAATTTCATTGGTTCGTGCGCGTTTTCATTGGTTAGAAGGAATAAGCACTTAATGACTGGCCCCTCGGGAAACAGTGAGTTTTTGTTTCCCCGAGACCCTCAATGTTTCCCGAGGCGAAGCCTCGGGGAACAGTGAGGTCGAGGGGAAACCAAACTCACTGTTTCCCGAGGGGCCAGTTATTAAGTTTTTTGTTATACTTCCCGACTCAAATAAAGAAAAAGCTCCAAAAAAAATGATTCGCTTGACGCCACTGCATACACTGGCCGCACTCGCAAAATTGAGCGGCTGCCAAAACCAACCTGTCCTATCGAAAAATCACGATAACAGTCTTTTTCTTTTTGCAGCTAACAAAAAGTACAGACAGTACTAAAGTTGCTTTGGTGTCTTCTAATGCTTAACTCGAGCATTCTGAGTTTGATTTGATCAGGAGCAGCATATTTTGTTGTCTGAAATTACACAAATACTTTCCTACCTGGCGACGACGATCGACGAGCGAGTTGACGAACGTGGGCAACCCATTTTTGGCGCCAAACCAAAAGCTTGGAGACACAAAACGTTCATATTTTCCCTTTTGTTAATCTGCACGATATGTTTTTGCGACTATAAATCCCTTTTCTTGAAAAATGAATGCCGTCTCTAATGAGAAACGTTGTCCTACTTCAATGGCTTTCAACATCAGGCCGACTGGTACACAAATTTCTCGCGGTTTCAAGGTGCACAACTTGATCAGGTGCGAGTCCAAAGTTCAAGGTGTTGTTCCCTTAGGGCGTCATTGAGTTTTGTTAGCCCTAGGGCGTCATTGAGTTTTGACCAATGGCACATGACACGTTCTCCTCCAATCAGGAAACTTATTTGAGTTGGGAGGTATAACAAAGATGATTGTCTAGAGCGTGAATCGAGAAAATCTTTTTGGATCAAGAAGTTAATAAACAAAACCTCCATTCATTTGTCGAATTAATTTTTAATTTTTTTTTAGAAAAGCAACAGAAAACTTTTTTCCTGTGTTTGCATAGCCTGATATAAACACTTGAGGGGTTGGGAGAATTCTCGACAGTTAACAACTTCTCGCCATGTTTAATTGCCTTGAAGCAAAGCTTAATAACCATACCTCGAAAATATATTCACCACCTGACGCTACAAATATAATTGATAAATAGATTCCATGTTGCCGTTCGTCTGTTCAGTAACAGATTACAAATTAAATGATAAGAACAAACACGTTGCACACAAGGCGATAGCTGAGTGTATCACTGATGTTCTTACCACATTTTGACGCCGTTCAGTGTAATCTCTTACTGAACAGACGCACATCAACAGGGAATCTCTTTGTTTTATATAATAACGGAACAAACTACTGCAGATAAAGCTTATTTTAATTTAAAATCTCGAAAGCCGGCCTTTACCCACTTTGGCGAACACGAAAAAAAAAAACCATTTGACGACGGTGATTATTATCCGTACAAAGTAAAGAAATCTCATTGGTTACTACCATGGCAAAGAATTGTGATCGGTCCAAGAAAATCAAACCGCTGTCAAACTTGACTCGAGCGTTGCTTCTCAAAAGCAGAATTAAAATGCCGTTTTTGTCAACACAACACCCGTCTGAGCGGAAAAATCTGGACATTGCCTTGATGATTATGCTTAATCACAATATCAAGG
>JAHPZR010001158.1:32500-34241 GCA_019787425.1 Platygyra sinensis | reverse complement strand
AACGAGGCCAATATCAAGCCATCTTGACCGAACAAACTTGGTCAATAAAGGATTTATTATATGGCTTTTGGTGAAATTTTGCTTTCGGGATGCAGCGGGTAGTCCCCAGCGGGCAAGATGGCTCCATCTTGCCCGCTCGGGTAGCCAATCACAGCGCGCGATTTGGTTCACCTTGCCCGCTCACGGAGCTAGCCATATAATAAGTGTACCTCTTGAACTTCCAGATTGATGCACCAAAGAGCCAGGTAGTTAGCGGTGTCATCACAAGCCAAATGAGGATTTTGACGCAGATAGTCTTCACTGTCGTTGTAATCATACAACATTCCATAATGTTCTATTTCTTTCTTGTACTTATCCATAAAGGCTTGCTACAAATTGAAAGAAAAACAGAGACACCATCTAATGAAACTGCCCAAGTATTAGTGAGAACCTGGTATTTACTATTACATGTGAATACCGTGGCTAAAAAGTACATGCTCATATTGAAACCTAATAATGATACAAATGGGAACAAAGAACAGGTTTCAATCTCTTTCTCAGTTTTCTTTTCATACAGTGCACTTTCATAAGCCATACAGCACTTGTAACAGCTAGTACCAGTCTGGTATCCCACCACTCCTCAAAATCTTCCTGTCTAGCGGTCCCATGTTTGTGTGTGTGTTCTTTGTGCACAGTCAACAAAACATTTACCAGTCACATTGAATTTTATCATGCCAAAGGAAACAATATCGCATATTAAAATGTCCAGTGTTTTGGACATATTCAGAATTATAATCCATCAAATTTTTTCGCTCGCGCGCGATTGGTCTAAACACGTCACGTGACCGAATATCCCCCAGCTAAAACTGGTGGATATCCGAGAATATCCCCCAATTTTCAAAACGGCGCGCGTTGCGGAAAAGATTTGAAGGATAATAAGCACGATAGCCATAGGCGTACGGGCCGGGGGGGCGGGGGGGGGGCTGCAGCCCCCCCAGTCACAGAAAATTTTGAAATTTCGGGCAAAACGTTGATGATTCGGGCAAAAGTGCTCGGGAGAAAACATTCTAAAGGGTAGTCAAGGCCAGGCTTATAGGCTACTTTCACTGACGTTTGTCTTGTCAAAACGGAGTTAAGGTCAAATGATCTAAGGGTCCACAATTGCAGGTATTCTGTTTTGGAAAAGCCATATGTCAATTAAATGTGTACCGTGGAAATCCACGATGTTATTTCCATTAGTGACAAAAGGATGAAAGCAAAGGACGACCAAGATAGGCTTCTGCCAAGACTTATGTTTTTGTGGTGGCTCTGAAAAGAGCCCTTTTGAATGGCTCCGCAAAGTGCCGGTTCAAAATTTTCCTGAACTTCTCGTACGAGCAACAATTAACTGTTTCTTTTTGAAGTCATAGGCTAGGAGTATGCAATGTTTCAAAATAACTACAGTGGAATCCTGATTTTTCGAACCCACAGTTTTTCGATCCTCCCGATAACTCAAACCAAAAGTCGTTTCCCTCTCCTCAGTCAAACGCCGTAATTTTGCGAACTGTCCGATTGTTAAAAGCAATTTTCACCAGTTCCCTTGGAGGTTCCAAAAAATCGGAATTCCGCTGTGTTTCCGGAATGATAACAGTCTCATTAGACGTGAGAATTGGGAACGTTTTTGTTTTTACTGCGATTTGAGTACGTATATACAACTGACGCTTTCGGGCGTTTTGTAATTTTTTTTCGGGCAAAAAGGTCACCGCCCCCCCAACTCCGAAGG
>JAHPZR010001158.1:10000-30000 GCA_019787425.1 Platygyra sinensis | reverse complement strand
CTACAAGTAAGCATCTAGACTGGTTTTTAGATATCCTGCACAACAAAACTTGATCTCCAACTCACCGTCCTGGTGAATCCTGCATGACTCAGTGTGTCCACATTCTTAGGAGCTTTCTGATAATCAAATCAGCACGTCAACTGTTAGATAAACTATATGTACTTTATCAAATATTATGATATAGATAGGACCCTGCATGCACTCTGAATGGTCAAAACCCATGTTTCATCTGAGTATAAAATATAGAAAAAGCCTGTTGTCTTGTAGCACTTTAGCCACTGTGATATTAAATTGCATCAGTCTGTAGATCTCAATGCTTTGTTATTTCTACTTGAAGTGTGTAAAATGTATATCATAAAACAACAATTTTTTTTATTTTATTTTACTTTTCTCCGCATATTAGCATGTATTTGCTAGGGGCCTAATCAGCCTCATCAACCCGAGTTGAAATAAAGTTTAATAAATAATAATAATAATAATAAATGAAGAAGCCTAAGCCCTTTATTACACTGGGATAAAACACTCTGGGCATTTGAGAGCAAAAGACTCACCTGCTGCTCGTATTTTCGACATATTTTCCCACATGTTCTCAAATACCTGCCGCGTTTTATCACAGTGTAATACACGATTTAGGATTCTTAATTTGTTTTGCGATAAGGGAAACAAATCCAGTCATAACCAGTCTTTGGTAAAATTTGTTCAGTTACATGTACGTGCAAAAGAATGCAAATTGCAAAATAATAACAAAATGATCCCTACAAAACAAGTTTACAATGACATTATTATAACCAACTTGATGCTAGGCACCTCGTTGGCTATCCATCATGATCTCACATCCAGTGTGCCCTTGTGGAATAATTGCCAATTATAAGGGGTCTGCATTATCTGATTGGATTACATACATCTTACATAAATGTGGTCAACCGAATAGTGACACATCCATGACGAGCCAATCATCACCCAAATTTCACTAACAGAAATAGAACTTTTTGGGAAGGATCATGGTGGTTCTTTGCATGGTCTTTATGAAAGTAATGAACAAATAAAATCCAGCATAAAAGTTATCTACTTACACGGCAAGTGACACCAAATTTGTTTTATAAACTCACCATTCTATAAAATTATCATTATTAGTTGAAGTACCTGGAAATGTGAAAAGAAATCTCACCTTTTCTTTCTTGGTCAACTCTTCATCGTCTTTTCTGAGATCTTTGAGCTGCAAATTTGAGAATTACTTTTAATTAATCTCATGTAACTGAGTTGACTGGGTCTGAACTTTAGACATTTGATCTTAATTAGTATTCAGTGTGCTACGTGTATCGGCATGCAACAAATGAAGACTACAGACCTGTCGACGAACACACTCATAATGTGATATTAAACCATTTACTCTCATAAAATGAAAATAGTGTACTCAAGTCTTGTTACAGTCACCATTATTGAGAGTGAACTGCATACAAGTTGACTACAGGTTACAGCTGTAGATCTCTCTAGTTCATTTATTGCCAAAAGAGTGAGATTTTCAAATAGTGTACAGGTGTATGGTCAATTGTGAAGATGAAGGCAAACTAGGAGAGTCTGAGGGCATGCATCCCTTAACATAATTTTTTAAAAATTAATTGAAGTGTCTAAGATGTGGTCTTCTTATGAAAATGTGACCCTTTTGAAGAAACTAGTGAACCCTCACTGACCAGTGCAATGCTGATTCTGCAAGAGAATGTTGGACTGTCTTTCAAGATCTTTCAACTGTTGGAAAGACTGTGATTGAAGTGGGTAGAAGATAATTTAACCAGTGTGAATCAATTCTAGAAAGAAGTTAACTATGTAATTGCTTTAGTTTAATAGCAATTTTCCATCTCAAAAAGAACTGTTTAAATTACAAAGAGCTTGAAATGTGTGAGAGATAATATTATTGCTTCAGCACGAGTGTAAGAAATTGCATTCATTGATATGAGTTCTGCACTCACTGCATGTCAGACTGCAGAGCCCTGGGAGTAAGTCTGAACAGTTCTGCACTCACTGCATGTCAGACTGCAGAGCCCTGGGAGTAAGTCTGAACAGTTCTGCACCCACTGCATGTCAGACTGCAGAGCCCTGGGAGTAAGTCTGAACAGTTCTGCACCCACTGCATGTCAGACTGCAGAGCCCTGGGAGTAAGTCTGAACAGTTCTGCACCCACTGCATGTCAGACTGCAGAGCCCTGGGAGTAAGTCTGAACAGTTCTGCACCCACTGCATGTCAGACTGCAGAGCCCTGGGAGTAAGTCTGAACAGTTCTGCACCCACTGCATGTCAGACTGCAGAGCCCTGGGAGTAAGTCTGAACAGTTCTGCACTTCAGACAAGCAACAATAATAAACTGCCAGGCATGTGCAAAGGAACCTTTTAGTCTAGTTATGCTTCAGTGAAAAGGTGAGCCAAGATACAGTTCTTTGTGAAGCATAAGGTATATTGAATCAAAAGAACTGCAGGAAATGCTCACCTTTTTCTCTAATTCTTGTAATTCTTTCTTTGTTTTTGCCTCTTTTTCTTTGTCCTTTGCTAAATCTGTATCTTTAAGTTTTTCTCTTGCTTGCTCAAGCTTTCTTTTATTTCTAGAAATGGAAAAAAATTAACAATAAATTTAAAGATAAGTTTATTATGTAACTCTTTTTTATCATTTCTTCTGGGAAGACATACAGATTTATAAGGTAGGTACAGTGTATAAAACTGACATCAATATTAGCATTAACAGTCTTGCTGCAACACAAAGCAGTGATACAGTTTACAAATGCTTGAGTATCTCCCAAAGTCAGGCCCAATTCCTTTGAAGTGTCCATTTATGGGAGCTTATTACCACCGTTTTCGTTGATACACAACTTTGAAAAAAAAACACCCATGGAAACGTCATGCTAGTGGGCTGTGATTGGTGGATTTTGATCCGATCTGGTGATAACATGTATGATTGATGGAAATTTTGGAAATGTTTTCATGGGTGTTTTGTTTTCGAAACTCGCATATCAACGAAAACGGTGGTAAAACTAAAGAAAAGTTAAGATCGTAAGCCCCCAGAGTGTATTACAAGGTTGCTTACAAGAATGTCTGCTTAGAGGAATGATTAAATCGTTCAAACAGGGTTTTGTGAAGACGGTCTTTAGTAGAGCTATCCGCGTACGAGTGTCCCCTAAGAGTTTCGACAGTGACTGTACTTGCTTCTATTGGATCTCAGTAATCAAGGAAACTGTGTAAATTAATGCAAAGTTAAAAATGCATTTTGGCATGATACTGTATGCAGCTGAATACAACTGCTAATTTGCAGTTTAAGTTTAAGGCTTACTCTTCAATTTTTGCTTCAAGTGTCTCTCTCTCTTTCTTTGATTCCTCCATTCTCTCCACCCTTGCCTGATGTCGCCATCTAAACAGGCTGGGTGTGTCAATATTTGGGTGGGTATCATCTTCATCATCGCTGATCTATAAAAAAAGTGTCGATCATTTCAGTTCCAAGCTCAAAACTTTAAATCTCCTTACTGACCATACTACAAATTTGTTTCAATCCTGGGGATGGAGGTACTTGTTGGGAGTAAGGAACTCGTATGAGGTACCAAGATTTTGTTTTGTGAACATGGCTTGAAATGTTTTTCACTCTTAACAAATACCTATTTTAAAACAACACAATATCTACTGTCATATTTTTTTTGGCTCAACACTCTAAAAGGTACTGCAAAAGGTCCTGCTTTTGATATGTGACCAACCCTGAAGCACCTACCTAGTCTGGCAAAAAATGTGGCATTCTTTGCCATAGAAATAATGTTAAATTGTTTGGTCAAGATGGCTCAATATCGGTCTCACTTTATTTTTTCACTGCCACCTGGTTAGCTCAGTTGATAGAGCATTTGAGCCCCAGACTGTACCAACACTCAGGTTGTTATAATAACTGAAGAGAATGTGCTGCCTTTGTAGTGTTGGATTGTAGATTATACAGTAATCATGTCAAGGATACGTACTCAAGGTCATGGGTAATCATGTCAAGTTTGTGTGCTTTGTGTTGCTTCCAGTCAATGAAGAAGCAAAAACATGACTTCTATTTTTTTCGTTCAATGTATAATGAAAAAATTTAACTGGTAGATTTGGTTTTTGTGATATCCAGAATAAGCAACCTTACCTCGACCTTGATTATTCTGGATATCACAAAATCCTCATCCAATATTTGTTTTTAGTAAATTCTCAGCTCCGACTATTGCATTTCTAGGTTTTTGATTGGCTAAAAAACTCCGACTAGGAGCCAATAGTCGGAGTTTTACATCATATGAAAAATAGTGCGCTAAGTTTAAAATTTTTCGCTTTGTAAAATTGTGGAAATAAAAATCGGCGGCAAAACCTGGTTTGAGAATTTACTAAAACAATTATTCCATTCGTCCTTGTTGGATATGAAGTGATTATAACCAACTTGCGCTACACGCTCGTTGGTTATTTTATCACTTCATATCTAACGCGGGCTCATGGAATAATTGTTATATAAACCGAGGTCCCCATGTCCTGCATCTTCGGTGTTACATGGTTAGCAGGGGATGTTAAAGAACTCAGACACTTGTCAAAAACAGTAGGGTAGATAGCTCCCCGGGTTGTGGTCTGGTCTTGTCTCGAGGGTTGGTGCCTCACATAGAGTTAACCTCATTGCACCTTTCCCCCTTGGACACAATTGTCCAAGAAAATTACTATGAAACTATGAAATGAAACTTTTTCACATGATTATGGATCTTGATTGGCTCTGGGCAAAAAGCATTCTTGCTGACATCCAGCCATCTTGATTTCATGCTTAGTCATAAACACATATTTCAGTAGAAGTTTCAAGGTATTTTCTTTGCCTCATATTCTTGATTATCCCTTTTCTTTTTGCAAGGACCGTATTAGGTTTTACAAAGCTTTAGAGAGTAAAATCTAAAAACTAAGAATTGAATAGAAAATCGCACTGCTGATTTCTACAAATCTGCCCTTACTATTAGTACTACTGGCAGTCATTATGACAATAAATACTGTCCATTATATTTTCAAGAGTAGTCAACGCGAAAGGAAAGTACGTGCAAAACCACTGATCTAGATTTCGCCACATAAAACAGTAATAAAATGCCAGTAGTACGCTATGGGTAAATAATTCTCTGAAGAAAAGATTAAGCTTAAGTTTATATTCCATTTTTATAAGCTTACATTTGAGGATACCACTTTGTTGTTGTACATGTATTCACTGAAGTCTATGCAGGTTTATGGGTCACAACAACAAATACAGGTACACTGAAAGTAGTGGGGTCTACGCAAAACATTGATAACACAAATACCTACCTCAATATGGTCCCATTTACTGTAATCCACCATATTTTGATGGGATATTGGGAATTTGACAAGGAAGAAATGCCCACAATCTTTACAAAAAAATATGGCGAGAACCACACCGACGAAGTGAACCGAAAGAGTCTGGTAACTAGATATTTTTGAGCGCGGCATCTAAGCCGAGTCGAGTCTCTTTGAGTCCGCGCGAATTGATCATCAGCTGTGAAATATATCTAGCCTGGCCCCGGTTGTTCGAAAGCCGATTAAAAAAACACGAGGTTAGCGGCTATTCCGCGACTAAGGACGTTCGTGCCCAAAACTTCCCATGTACAGATTTTTTTAAAACTTTGATTGCAGGTAGAAAATGATTAGATTAGATTAACTGTACCTTGGTAAGGTCGCAACTGGAGTATTGTACTGTTGTCTGGTCACCTTACACAGCTAGAAATGTCGACAAGTTGGAAAGGATTCAACGAAGAGTTACAAAGTTTATACTTAAGACAGATGTTGAGTATGATACTAGAATAGAAATATTGAACTTGTTATCCTTAAAGGATAGACGCTTTCTGTTGGATGTTTTGTTTTTTTTATAAAGCTCTTACATGTAATGGGTATATTAACTTCGACGTTTCCTCGTATATTCAATTTTATTCAAATTCTGAGGGGTACTCTTTAAGGGGAAGGGATGAACTTATATTGAAGAAGAACTATGCAAGGACTGATACTTTTAAGTTTAGCTTTTTTAATAGGATTGTTGACTCATGGAATGTGTTACCACTTTCTGTACGGCAAGCCTCAAGTATCTCTAGTTTTAAGAGGGGAGTAAGGGATTTCCTATTTTCTAGAATTGTATAATTTATTATTATTTTTTTGCTTTGCATACTGTTTCTTAGACATTGTTATATATATTTTTGGCTTTATTTTCGTTATATATTATTATTTGTGATTACAGTATGACTGTGTTTTTTTGACTAATGCTTGATTTATGTTTATTTATAATGTAATAATATCTATTATTTAAATTTTTATCTCTTAAATTATAACGGTTCTTGGGAGGGTTTTTTTTCAGGTGGTCTGCCTTGTATGGGGTCTCCGACTCTTTTGCAGACTATCCTTATGGCTTTGTCTCTATTTATTGTATCAAGGTTTTTTTTTTCTTTATTTTTATTTTTCTATTTTTTTTTCTTTATTTTTTTTTATGCCATTAAATTGTAATAAATAAATAAATAAATAAATAAATAAATAAATAAATTAATAAATAAATAAAAAACAACGTAAAACTGAAATCGGGGGTCACCGAACTCGGTTTGAAGATAAGGCGTATCACAGACCATAGCATTTCTAGGATTTCCAGTCACTCGAGAAGATTCTGACCGGATTCATTACTATCGGCATATATTAAGTTGAAGAATCATATCTTAGTTATGTGTGTTTAACACAGCATATCTAAGCCTACTTGATACATGTAGATCTTTGCTACATATATCATTAAATCAGGTAAAATTAATTAGCCTTAAAAAATGCAACTTCTAAGTCACGCACACCTGTATCCATGTATCAATTTTACCCTATTTGAATAGTATATGAGAAATAATTAAAACTTCCCACGTACATTTTTGTTTTTTTTTTTTTAGTGTAATGGAAAGAATCAAAAAAGGAATTGATCTGCCGAGAAAAAGTGGGAGTCACCGAGCATCCAACAAAAATGTTCGCACACCAAGTTAACACAAAATTCATGAGCTCTATATTTTGTTGAGTTTCGACTCGTTGCGCGCGCTTGAAATCATGACGTGGCACGCGCGTGCTTAATGAATAGCGTGCACGGTAGAAATGCGCAGAAGCAATGGGCGCGAACGTCCTTAATCTTCGATTAACTATCGTTCGATGCGGTAAAACCGGTCTGCGGTGGGAGAAAATGGTGTCACTAGCACTAGGGGAGGGAAAGGATAATTTTGACAGGTCCTACAAAATTGATACGAACTTGTTGCTGAATCAAAAGAAAAAGAAACCCAATTTTCTATATCTCAACTCAATTTGTTTTCTATAAGAACCAATAAAAATGCTTAAGGTGGTATGGTACCCTACATATGGACCAAAAAGTTTGTTTAAATTTGGTGAAAAAAGATCAATTGTGTGCTATTGCACTCATAAGCAGAAAATGAATTGTGAAGGTTTTACTCAAAATGGTTGCTATGGCAACCAGCCACAGCCTTTTGAGGTAGAGTTTTATAGGGTTAGCGCCAACACTTCCTGCTCTTTTACAAAATAAAATTTGACTGTTAATAAAGCATATTATGTAAGTTTTTGTTTTGTTCTGTGTAATGAACTTAAGTTTTGGCAGTTAATCTTTCTTTTCAGTGCTTTTTACACGCTTTCTTTTGAAATAACCTCATTTCATACCACGCCTATTGGACAAATCATTCCCTATCACGTGACAGAAGTTAAAATGTTACGATTGTTTGGTTTACTACATTACGACTACCGTTGTTTCATTAGCTTTAGTTTCAGGAATTCTACTTAGATATCTCGCAAAGTAGAAACGTTGGCGTGAAGTCAGTCGGTACAAAAATAGACATTTGAGAAAAATGCACTTAAAAAAGTTTCTTACAAGAAGTATTAAGCATTTAACAAGCCACAAATAACGGGCGGGGGTTTAGATTGGATCTCGGGGGAGGGGGTGCAACTAGGTTGTTCTATTTTGTAAAAAGTTACTACAGTTTTAGGAATATCCATAGTTTTGGCCACGTTCTTATGGTAAACAGACGTTGCTATGGCCGTTGCCTGGTAAAAAAACATATAACACTGTGTACTTTCCTTAAATTTCGCATTCATCGAGAGGAAAATTAGCAAGATCACTTCAAAATGTTTTCGACAAGTGCTAAGGGTCTTAAATCTTGTATTTTTTCAAAAATTGAGTTTTTCATGAAAGTCACCATATTTTAGGATATCATAACACCTTAAATAAAAATTAGAGTTGTGATAAAATTAAAATTAGAGTTGTGATGTAAAAAAAAATGTGTGCAAGATAAATGCTGGGTGAAGCTTGCATCAGTGAGCTGAAAACGCTTACCTGTCTAATTTTCAGCCATACTTCTTTGTAATTTAGAAATTTAGATTAATAGCCTCTATTCGGACAGGCTAATAAAGTAACTTTGGAAAAGGGAAAATACTAGAAAAGAGGAAAGCCATTAACTAAGCAAAGAAGCGAAAGCGGAGATTTATTATCTACCGAACAACTGAAGCAAGGTCGACAATAATCGTTTCTCTAACAATATTTCGTCGATAAAATACTCGCCTTTATCAAGCCAAAAAAGCCTTTAATTCCATCACTGATCTTTCCTTTTACATTACAGCGACTAGTAAGCGACGAGTTCTACCTCTGAGAGTAGAAAAGTTGAAATTTCTTGCTTCGCCCTCGTCGTGTAAAAGATTTTGCGGACCGCCGAACAGCGGCCTGTCTCGAAGAAGCGCGGGAAAACCGGACGAGGGATGGAACTTCCGTGAAAATCCAATCCGAAAAAGTCGTCAAGTAGCCTGAATTTGGTTTTCGTTCCTCAAGGGCCCGGCATTAAAGCAAAATCAACAAACTGTAAGTCCGCCATTTTGATTTTTTTGACTGCTTTTAAATCGGATTAGCGAGTTAATCCACCTCGCTAGGTGTGTTAAATTTTACCCTTAGTTTAATCCTTGGATAGTGCTCAGATAGTGCTAATCAAACTTCGAAGAACAGAATTTAATCGAGGATACATTTATACCGTGACTTACGACGATTTAATCGTGGGTTAGAGCTAATCGGTTTTCGAGCAACCGGCCCCCAGTTGAATAACCCCGTACTCAAATCCTTAGTCCGGAAATGGGTATTCCCCGTATCCCTGGTCTGCGCGCATGCGTTATCGGCGGGGAAAACTGGAAACGCGAAGGTCGATCGGGGGAGTTCAACACGACCGCGCTTCGCACTTCCAGTTTTCCCCTTTCTTTTTCCTTTGAACACCGGCCATGCAGGCTACCGTGTACCCAGAAGTGATGCTCAAAACACTTCTTGGGGTGCCCAATACTCAAAGATACTCAGTCACGTACTATGAAAACCGGAGAGATCAAGTGTTGCAAAATTTGGGAAGCCTGAACCGAGTTTTAACGAGAAGACCGGGCAAATATAAATAATTCAATCATAAAACTATTTTTTGCGGGTTTTGGTTTTGACAATATTATTACTTCAAATGAGCATTTCAAACGTTATTCAGACCCTATTCATTATTTTTGTGCGACGCAACAGTTGAAATGGTGCACCATTCGAGATCTTACGTAGATCTTGTTGCGACGCTTGGATTTTGGAATAGCCTGACGGCGTCAAAAGCTCATTGGTCCCGCTGAATAGGGCCTGTTGCACGCCACGTACATCACAATAATCTGAGGTATTTAGACGCCTGACTCGAAAAACACCTGCAATATCATACTTCAATCTGGCTTTCTTTCCCGAATTCAACTTGAGAACGTCATGTCAGAACTCTTGAACATTCTTGAATACTCCAGGTGTACGTCACATTCTGCGTGCGCACATGATTAAAAACTCTCGAATACTCCAGGTGTTCGTCACATGTGACGTCCGCCAGAACACTCTACGAGTATTCGCTTTGGGGCAGTGAATTATGTCGCCGTGCATACATTATAGCTTAACACTGAAAGAAAATCTTTACTTTATTCCACACTTTGTTTTCACCATGTGGTTTCGAATTATTTCAGTGATTAAAAAATTTAATTCATGATGGATTTAAATTTTCTTTCTAATGTTGGTCTTGATCATTTTAGCGAAATCTGAGCATGTGTTACCCAGTTTTGTGTGTCCAGCTAAACATGTTTACATTGTAAAGTATAAACTTTTACCGTGATTGCATACTATCGACCTCTAAGTAAATAGATCACCCCTGAAGCCATAACAATATATATCGTTTCGTTTCTGGTCTTTCTGAGGACAGCTAAGCCAGATGAACACATGATAGCGTAGTGAAGACAGCTGTAAAAAAATATGGGGCAGGGAAAACACGTACATCAGTGGACTTGTAAAGATGTGGGCTTATGGCTTGAAGGAAACGGTTTTGATGATTATATGGATTTGTTCAGTAATGAACATAAGATCGACGGAAAAGCGCTTCTTCTTCTCGATGAAGATGACTTGAGAAAGCCCCCGTTAGAGTTGAAGATTCTAGGAGATATAAAACGCTTATGGCTTGCGATAAGTACTCTTCAGCAAAGAAACAACCGGCTGACTTCCTTAGCACTGCCCACTGGATCCAATGGATACGTTAAACGAAACAAGAATGATAAGGTCGATAGCTTGGGCAGGTTTAAGGCTTGTTCAGGCAATCGGCGACCTCGGGATTTCGAAGATTCTGATGACGAGAGAATCGACTGCATTCGTCCCTTTTCGAACATTTCCGAAACTGGGAGAATGTTCATTAGTTTGCTATACGTGTCTTCAGCGTTTTTTGTTTCCTCGTTTGTCGCGGTTTTCGTAGTTCACGATCGCGTACCAGATATGAAGAAATATCCCCCTCTGCCCGACATTGTTCTAGACAACTTACCTGTTATCCCGTGGGCCTTTAAACTGAGCGAGGGTACAGTTCTTATTTTGACTGCCTTTCTGTCGATAGTCTTGTTCTTCCACAAACACAGAGTCATTGTTATGCGGCGAGTGGCTGCTTTGTATGGCACACTTTTTCTTCTTCGCTGTGTTACAATGTTCGTCACTTCACTCAGTGTTCCTGGAATTCATTTGGAATGCTCGGGAAAGGTGAGAAGAAGAAATAGATTTCTGTTTACCATTATTAAAGTAAAATTTTGATTTTAAATCTAAGGTTACATCTAAGCAAACCTTTATTTTATTTATTTAATAGGACTAGGTAGGTGTTTAGTAAATTTAAGAGTTCACTGCATGAAATTGTTGAGGCGGATGGACTAAACTCGAAGGGGATGAAGGAATAACTTGTGAACTGTTAGTATAAATAATTGATTAATTAATTGACATCAAGTGATTAAATAATCGTGCGGCGAGAAAGGGGATAGTGAGGTAGGTACTTGAGCGCGCCGTACGTAAGACATGCCGTGCCCATTTTACTTGTTTGCTGACCTTCCAAAGGCATATATGTGTTTCAGAAAACCCCTTGCTTTCCTTACGCTATTGTTCTGTCTAGAACAAAGCAGCGGTTTGTTCTTAAAGGAGCACAATCAGGGTTAAACGGTTTAAAAGTTTTTGGCCTAAATTTTTCAGTTTTGTTGTTTGTAATCCGTGTCAATTAATCTTCTCCATCCTTAACCATCCCTTCTCCTTTATGGTTTATCATTATGCCTTTGGTGTTTTTCTATCTTTGCAAAGTACTGATTATTTTCAGGTTTCCTTCAATTTAAAGATAAGTTTTTCGATGGTCAAAATACCTTAAAATGCCGTGACTGAGCTTAGTACTTTTTAATGTTAGTTTACGTTATTATCAAGGTAAAATCAGCTCGTCAGAAGGGACCAGTTTGCTGGGAAAAAGGGAGAAAAGTTCATCACGCTTTACGATTACCTTTGGCACTGCTTGCCTCAGCAAAGTTTCATCAGAGGTATTGGTGATGTGGACTTCGCGGCGGGCAGTGAAGCATCTATGCCGCGGGGAAAGGCGTTGATGGTTTGTTCCGGTGGTCCAAGAGACCGATGAGGAGATCCGACTTTTCAATATCTTTTTGGCCTCCATAAGGACAGTGGCTTTAGCTTAGTACGAAGACCACGTAAACAATTTGAGATAATAGGTATACTGGGGCTCATGAGCTAACAGAAATTTGTCCATAACAGGTGAAGTGTGCTTCTGTCACCGTCTGAAAGTAATTGTAGCAGTGATGCACAGATCCACCTCAAACCAGTCACTGTAGTAGCCTACCGAAATAGCATACCAACCCCTTTCTTGCTAAATAAGTCCTAGTGTTCAGTCTTCTGCGATCGAAGAACAACTGTAGCTCCCACACAATGAACATTTGACTCTCTTGCGGAATTGCAACTTGCATTTTAGGCCAATATATTAATTTTTTGAACACTAAGAATGATAATTTTTCCGCCCGTGTTGCCAGGTTGGAGTTTTTCAGCACAGTAGATTGAAGCTGCGCGCGGGGATGTGACTTTTACAGGACATCAACAGGAGCCCATTTCCTGACATCAAGGTATACCGTTAGCCCATCCAGCACTGCCATAGCAAGGCGGGTGGGAGGGACTGAGATCTCCATCTGTGAGCCACAAGCTCATACAGAAGTGACAGAGAAGAATACACTTTCGTTTCAGCTTTGATTGCTTCCAATCAGGAGCCATAATCGGGGACGGAGACCGTAAGTCTTGGGATGTGCGTGGACCCATGATATGGGACAATTTTTCTATTTTTAGAACAAACCGCGCCATCCTGACGTCACATATGCGCGCTGATCCACGCACGTGTCGTGGGCTCTCGCGTGAATGTTGTTACGTTGCGTGATCAAATGGTGAGAGTTGCGAGATTCTCTTGCCGATTTTTCACAGAGATGGCAGGGAATAAGGCAGAGAAGAAGAACCAGGGCTCTTCTATGTACTTTTATGCTCTGATTTAATGCAAAAGGTGTGTTTTTCAGGGTCAAGAATTTCTTTAATTTCGCGCTGTGAATGAATAAAATCCGCTCGCCGGCTAATTTTTCCCGTAAACTTTTGTGTTTGTTTTGTAGAGAAAAGTTCTGCAGAAAAACTGTTTACTCCGGTATCGAGTTAATTTGTGAGTTTGCCAAACAATGCTTAATCCGGCATAACCAAAACCGGTTTTTGATAGTTTCTTATTGTTTCTGCTCGTTTGGCGAGTTTGCAAAAGTTTTTGAAAGGCAAGTCTGACGCGTAAGAGCAGTTCATTTGCATAGTGCAGTCCGAGGTCGCTGTTTTCAGATTTTGAACAAATCATGAAAAAGATTTGTTTCGTTGTCCTTTGTGCTGAGATACTACAACAATTTTCACCAACGTTCACCAAAAGACTACTAACATCATGTGTGTTTCTTCCACATAGTGAAACTTTACACTGCGAAAATAAAACAGACAAGGAGTTCTGACTCAATCGAAATCTTTATTCGAGTTGATTAAAAGCGTCATCGTAACTTTTCTAATTATTTCTGCTGTACTCACATATTTTCAGCTAAGCTTTAAATATGTTCTCAAACATTAATCAACCTTAAATATATCCAAATCTAGAGATATTATATGAGTTCGATGTACGTTTTCACACCAAAGTGCGTTTGCTGTGCAAAACACGCATCAGCGGGCGCTGTTATTCATCGGCAACAGACAATTTATTGGATTTTTACACAAACAAAACTAAGCAGCATCTACGGACATAAACCCATTGTCACTTATTGGACCTAAACGCCGCTATATCCAAACATATCCAATGCAACTAGTTTTTTTTTCTGTGTAATGGAAAAGCTGTTAATCTTCTTCATAAGTGAAATTTAGATTGGAGTAATGTGAAGTTCTCGTAAAAGGAGCAGAACATACCTAAATTCGGCACTGTCTTCACTCAAACTAGAGCAACTTACGGCGAAAATACTTATGCAAAATTCCAACAGCCATAAAGGCGTTGAGTTGTGGGCCAAAAGCATAGACGATTTCGGGAATTTCGGACGCCATTTCCCTTGCGCGACATCCGCGAAAATCCTCGCAGCAATGTACGCGCGTGTGCCGCAGGCGATGGCGCAATTTGTTCTAAAAATAGAAAAATTGTCCCATATCATGACGCCAACCCCAATAGTAGAAATGGCGCGCGCTTACGGTCTCCGTCCCCGATTATGGCTCCTGTTCCAATACATTTTTTACGCTAACTGCAGAAATTCACGCGCGCTCATTGGTTAAATTTTATTGTCCATACGCAGACAGACACATAAATTTGAAATTCATACGACGCGTCAGCGAGCGAGAGCGGGCAATTCGACAATTTTTTATCGTAAAAAACAAATTGATGTCAGTTTTTAATGCGTCTGTCCTGTTATGGACAATGAATTTCGTCATAACATTGTCAAAGTAGTCTGCGGATCCACTCGGCTATCGCCTCGTGGATCCACAGCTACTTTGACAATGTTATGACGAAATTCATGATCAATAACAGGACAGACGCGTAAAAAACTGACGTCAATTTGTTAAGTGTACATGCTAGGGACCTCTCGGAAACATGTCACAAAGGGCCTTTCTCTTCAGCTCTAGCAAAATACACTATTGAACCGAAAGAGGCTGGTACCTATTTTATTTCTTGTGCGTGGCAGCGAAGCCAGATTGAACATGATAGCGTAATGAACACAGCTGTGGAAAATATGGGGCAGGGAAAAGACGTGCATCAGTGGACTTGTAAAGATGTGGGCTTATGGCTTAAAGGAAACGGTTTTGATGACTATGTGGATCTGTTCAGTAATGAACATAAGATCGACGGAAAAGCGCTTCTTGTCCTTAACGAAGATGACTTGAGAAATCCTCCGCTAGAGTTGAACATTCTTGGCGATATAAAGCGCATATGGCTTGCAATAAGTACTCTTCAGCAAAGAAACAACGGTTTCCTAGCCTTGCCCACTGGCTGCAATGGATACGTTAAACGAAACAAGGTTGATCAGGTTGATAGCTTGGGCAGGTTTAAGGCTAATTCAAGTGAACGGCGGCCACGGGATTTCGAAGATTCTGATGACGAGAGAACCGATTACGTTCATCCTCTTTCGAACATTTCGGAAACAGGGAGAACGCTGATTAGTTTGGTGTACGCGTTTTCTGTATTTTTTGTTACGTCGTTCATCATGGTGTTCGTTCACGATCGTGTTCCAGATATGAAGAAATATCCCCCTCTGCCCGATATTGTCTTAGACAATGTACCTCTTATCCCATGGGCCTTTAAAATGTGCGAGGTTACGGCGCTTATTTTAGCTGCCGTTTTATCGACGGTACTGTTCTTCCACAAGCACCGAGTCATTATTTTACGTCGAATGGCCGCATTGTGTGGTACAGTGTTTCTACTTCGCTGTGTTACGATGTTCGTCACTTCACTTAGTGTTCCTGGAATTCATTTGGAATGCTCAGGAAAGGTGAGATTACAGAAGAGATTTTAATTCAACACCTGGAGCAGCTACGCAGCTGTTATGGAATGAAACGTTTTTCAAAGCTAAGCTTACGTTCTGGATGTGGCAAATGCTTATTTACTGGCTAGCACTAGATAGAAGGCTGTTGTTAAGGTGGAACGACGTTTTTTTCTTGTCGAATACAAGTTATATATTATATGTCGATTGATTTAATAAATGGTGGCTAATGGTGGCGGTATTGTGTTTTTGCTTCACATTAATCATTAATAATAGTAATATAGTTAGGATTTGAATATTTGTAGTCGAAGATAATATAAAATAGTTTTGTAATCTTGCCATCTTATTCCCACAAAGTGTATTTTGTGAAAATTTCTGAAGTGAATTGATAGGCTGAGATTTTTTTTGAAAGAAATTCTTAAAGAGCCTGGGCAAAGAGCATCAAAGGGCAAGCAAGCATGACCATTAGCCCAGACAACATATGCAGATTAAGTAAGATATACAGTTAATTACTGGTCCGAGGGAAACAGTTTGCTTATTTTTCCCAAGAATCTTAATGTTCCTATTGACTTTGTCTTGGGAAACTTCAATATTCTTGGGAAAACAAAGCTGACTGTTTCCCAAGGGACCAGTAATTTCTTGTTTTGTTGTATAGCTGGAGTGTAAAGTAATTAGGCAAGTTAGCGGGAGAGCAGATGACAATAATTGCTTAAATGTGCCTGGCAGGGTATCTCTTTCAACTGTCTTCTGTAGTTATCTCATTATGGGACTATAAATAAACCAATAAAAGTGTACATTATTATCACCCCAGGTTATTATTTTAGATGTGTTTATACAGATGTTATTAATGCCTAAAGTGTTGAATAATAAGTTGGCTGTTGTTTATTTGCTTTAGTTGTACGGTGACACCTGGGCAAAGATAATCAGAGCATTTGAGATCTTCTTTGGATTTGGCCTGTCAGTGAATGGTGTGCGAACCTGTGGTGACTACATGTTTAGTGGCCATACAGTCTCCATCACCCTGCTAAACTTTTTTGTCACTGAATGTAAGTAAATCTTTACAACAGTGTTTCTGTCTTGTTTTCAGTAGTTAGTGAATAAGGTACTTGTGCCTGGTTGGCTCAGTTGGTAGAGCACCAGTCTGCTGTGTGGGAGGTTGAGGGTTCAAGCCCCAGACTGGACCAACACTGAGGGTCTTAAAATAAGTGAGGAGAATGTGCTGCCTTTGTAATAAAATCTACAAATGGTTAGACATTCTAGTCTTCTCAGATAAGGACTATAAAACATAGGCCTTGTCTCCTGCATCCAACAGGGGATGTTAAATAACCCACACACTTGTCACAAAGAGTATATAGCCTTTGAGCAGGCTGGCCCTTGAGTCACACGCGTGAGCAGCAAAAAACAAAGTGATCTGCCAAGAAGGAGTCTGGTGAAGAGGCACCAAGAAAGTGAGCCTGCCTTGATAGATCTCTGCATTTTTTTTCATTTCTGCTTTGCCTGAGCAAAGTGAAATACCATTGGTCAAAAAGAGATAAGGGCAAAAAAACTGTCAATCTGTTATATTGAAGAGGAGCAATTAGATCCCCTTGGAGTCGGTTGTTAACTTAGCCTGAATTTCAGCCGTCTCCTCCTCTCGCTAAGTCTCGGGAGAGAGACATTTGAAGGCACTGGGTGATAATGCTTTCCGTTGACGTCACCACCCAAAAACCTGGTAGTGGTTCTGATTGGCTGACGTGTTAATTTATTCGCCCAACACGAATAATTTAAATTGAATTTTATTGTCGTTATTATTTGCCAAACTTTGCGCATTCACTGAAGATAGTGGAAGGAAATCGCGAACTAACGCCACATAACTTAAAGTGCACCTAACCCCCCAAATGTTTTTTCGCTAAAACAATAAAGCTTACTTTGTGGAGTAATTAGCCGCAAAAATTTTTCGATTTGGTTAAATCCTCGAATTTCTGTGCCCCTTTGAAACCGAGTTTCGTATGGTTCACGACCGAACATAAGGAGTCTGGGGAGAGTAAAGCCGTGACGTCACTTCGAGAACGAAAGCTTCGGCTGTCCCAGTCGGGCCTTTTACTCTGTGTGAATGTGGAAGCCTTTTTGCCGCACAAGTTTTTCACTGGGGGCTCCATAGTCGACAGATTTCTGTTTTTTTCAACAATATCTTCTACTTCGTGGGATTCTGAAATGAGCTTTGACTCAGAAGACTCCGAAATTTGTTATATCGCTGAAGAGAACGACGACTCGCACTTGTAAACAAAGCAAAGTGAATAGTTAAATGATGACGGCCGAGCTGATTTATATGCTGACAACTCTCTGGCCAACGAAGAATGGATAGACAAAATGAGGTGGATGCTGACAAAGAACTCGAACGAGCTCTGATGGACAGACCCGAAGGCAATGATATGTAGAAGTCAAAGAGACTGTAGCGTGTGGTGCGTATATTTACTAAATTCGCGCATTCTTCGATCTCGCATTAACATACTTTCGTATAAATAAAAGTCAAGTCCGTTAACTTTCTCAAATTATTTTAACTTCACTCGTTCAACGTAGACCAAAATGATTATCCCATGACACAATGTTTGTGTTCTTTTCCTGCGAGTGAGGAAATTGTAGCGTCGCTTCCTTTCAAAACATCAGCGAATGTTATTGTTGTTATTATTATATTAGAGTGAGTTAGAAGGTTGTCAAGACTCAAAGAAGAGTGATCTTGTTCTTGAAGATATTGGTGCTGATGTTACCTTAAAGTGTGTTACTGAATATGCAGGAATTAAACCTGTATGGCTTCAGAAATGGAGTTTTAAGATTAGTAGTGGGCAAATACAAAACTATCTGTCGGCTGTGCCGACTGACTGCTGTTGTTTCTCAGATCAGATGCAACAACGGCTTCATGAATCGATGGACGGTTATTCCAAATTTGTCTCGCTTAAGTCACTGAGTCTGCAAAATCCCTTCCTCTCTCTGAAAATCCAGGCATCGAGCGAGATCATCTGGTTTGAAATACTCTGTGGAACAGATCACCGAACTCTTAGACGGCTATCACTTTGCACGAATCGAGCTATCACTTTGTACGTTTCTTCTCTTCAGGACATCTCTCCATAAAACGTATGGCATAAAGCGGAGTACCTCCTGTAAGTTTGTTGTGTTGCTACATCACACTACAGCGCACCTGGCTAGCATTTTTTTTGAACAACTTTTCCAGCCTTTCCCACAGAAACAAGTAAATATGCGAATCTCAGAATCATCGTGTTCTCGATTTGACGTCACATCCGGCCCTCGACCCATTCTCCGTTAAACTCGGTCGTGGACCAAAATGGCGGCAATTTCACATACTTTGACGAGCCATAGAAAATCAAAGATTTAACCAAATCGAAAAATTTTTGCGGCTAGTTACTCCACAATATAAGCTTTATTGTTTTAGCGAAAAAAAGTTTTTGGGGTTAGGTGCACTTTAAGCTGTTTCTGGTGTATGTTTGACATTTGGGGTTCAAAACCTCCATCCGCAACAAGTAAAGGCACTTGCAGAATTTCTTAGTGAAAGCGATGTATTTGTAACTTGCCTATGGGATATGGAAAGTTCAACATATCAGATGGCTCCACTCGTGGCGATTGAACTTTCGAAGCAGCACAGCCATTTTCCAAACGAAAGAATAGTCGTATGCAAAATTTACTTGAAAAAAAGTCTGAAACCTTGCAGCAGTCCACTCTTAAAATGTATCATTTTACTTTCGATATGTACAGCTAGCTAGCTCATTAAATACATTGGCATTAAACACTCCTTGAAATCTATAAATGACGTTTGTCGGCATTTTTCAATGACCATTCGCATGCATGAATGCCCCCCGAAATCAAGCAAATCTGCATGAGCGAACAAATTATTTCTGCATGTATTTTTCTTGAGGCTATGGACTGGGTGTATACTTAAACCTATAAAACTTATTACATCACAAAATTATAAGGTTTCTTTAGACGTTTTGTTCAGTCCATAGCCCAAAACAAATACGTTAGAAATAGTTTAGTTACCGTGTAGATTTGCTTGTTTTCGAAGTCATGCATGCGAATGACCGTTGAAAAACCCGATCTGCCCGTCTTCAGTTACAAATTTCAAGGAATATTTAATTCCAGTGTATTTGGTGAGCTAACTGAGCATACTGAAAGTAAAATGGTAATTTTTACGAGTGGACTGCTGCAAAGTTTGAAAGAGTTTTTTTGTAGATTTTGCGTACGGTCGGTAAGGAGGCGGAGATGATTGATGTCCACCAAAACTTTGTTTTGTTTAGACGCTTTTGCGGTGAAGGTCGCTTGTGAAATGTCATAAATTAACACATTTGACTCGTGATGTCACCGGACAGCATTATCGCCCAGTGCTTTCAGACATCTTTCTCCCAAGACTTAGCGAGAGGAGGAGACGGCTGAAATTCAGGCTATAATTAACTGCGCATTTTCGTAATAAAAAATAAGTCAAGTGGGTGTTTTACTGATGTTTTAACAAATTTCTGGCCTTTATCTGTTAAATTTGAAACTAACTAAAAAGGGAGAAGGAAAGAGCAGTTGAAAGGATGTTAATGAATCAAGACCTACTTGCTGTGTTGCTGACTGCGTATAT
>JAHPZR010001158.1:0-2500 GCA_019787425.1 Platygyra sinensis | reverse complement strand
TTCTAGCGATATTTACGAAATAGAAAACATGTACCGTGTTTCTATCGAGTTATACAAACACGAGTGGAAGTTTGGGAGAACGAGAAATGCTGTGGGAACACGAGCCGCAGGCGAGTGTTTCCACAGCTTTTTCGAGTTCTCCCAAACTTTCACGAGTGTTTGTATAACTCGATAGAAACACGAAGTACATGTTTTCTATTTCTTTTAGAAAACACCACGACGAGAAAAAGGAAAACAACTTGTTAACTTTGATTATCAAAATGTAAATTCTCTTTGCTCGCGCCATCACTACGTCAACAGCGCGCGCTAGTTCTGTGTCTCCATCGAGTTATACAAACACGATTTTTAACCAATCAGCGCGCGTGGCTTTCTTTAGGACTGTTCTTACTTAAAGGGCCTATAGGTGAGGCAAACGGTAAATCTAGTAACCATTTACTATAAACTAACCAATCGGTACCCAGACTAGACTGTGTGGGCCCTTGCGAAAATAACCATGGACAAATAAAACTCGCGACTGATTGAAATGAAACTTTTACCTTTTGGGAATTAAAATAAAGAAAACTGTATCACCTGCTTGGTTTTTCCTGGTCGTCTATTTGGCCTATTTCAATCGTTCTTCTTGGGGTGGTTTTTGAAGGTGTTTGTCGAGCAGCTTTGTCGCAGCCACTGGTCTCACTAGGCAAGCTCATATTCGCACTCGATAGATTGCATCGATTATCTCGGAACTCTCTGAGTTTGGAATCGCCCTGTGGTTTGAAACAAATTTTGTTTTTGGTTCGCATTGTATATTTTGCCACAGCCGATATTTGCTTTTTCAAAAATTGTCTTCGTTCTTTATGGATGATTTAAGTGGACATTTGAGGTGTGATCTAAACTGAAGGCCGACTAACATGAAAGTGGCCACCAAATATTGTGACGTAGCGGGTGTTCACTTCTTTAGTTGGAATGAAAACTTGCACAGACGTTTCGCCGTCCCGTCAATCTTCGTGGGCACCGGTCCCCTCCTTTAGAGTCGTTTCACATTTGGAAAATTGTGACAGACGACACAAACGTTTACGAAAAAGTCATCCCAAAAAGGTAACAATAGGGTTTGCTGGAGGAAAATATATGCTCTTGTGCAATGTCAAAACGAACCAGTAAAACGATGGCTAGGGTCGCTTACATTGCCTTAAAACTTATCGCTTTACTGTTGTTGCGACTCCCAGTGGGAGTTCAGCGATTATCCTAAGCTCATATTTGAAGTGTAAAAGGACTAGACCCCCAAACTGTGACGGTAAACAAACTCTGCATAAATTACAGCTTTACTAAAATGCCTTAGTCTAATTTTATGTGACCGAATTTTTGGACTCTGAGACTTTACTTTTGCCACGAGGTCCTTGAATGTGCAACCTCGTTCCCGAGTGCTTAGCTGCGTTTTTGGCGATTATATGCGGTTCACGCTAAACGCCCTGAAAATCATGTGTGCACACAAATTTCCTCACTCTTGTGTTAACCTCGGGAACGGTCAGATATAAAAACACGGGACCGCGTGAACTACGGACTACGGACTGGGTTATATAAAAACCACGGGCTTTTTCCCTTCAGGTATTTTAAAACGAAGGAGTAACTACTAAGCATTACGGACTGCCAGTATTAACAGACGTGACCTGGGTATTATTATTACAAACGGCTGGGCACCGAGCATTACCGGAGCTCCCGGTATAAAAACAGGGAAAGGAAAGGGGTCTACATTGAATAAATTCTCATCCCGAACGTTTTCATTACTCATAGAAGCTACCTGTTAATTATATAGAAGTCTCATTTACCGCAAATGTCGCCGCGCTTCATTTTACAGGTTCAAACCATAACCCGATTGCCGAGGAAAGAAAAAGAAATAGAGGATACCGGTGAAAAGTCGCCAAAAATTGACCGTAGCTGTATCGAAATTTCGACAGGATTCAATGATTAAATAGCACCCTTTGCCATAAATGGCCGCCTTAATTTTGAATAACAATACTTGGTACATCCTTAGCCTCACATTCATGTTCAAGACAAAGGAAATTTCACATGCAATGTGAGGCTAAGGATGTACCAAGTTTGTTATTCAAATTTAGGCGCCATTTATGCAGTGGGTTTATGTTTTGAAAGATCAACAGTCGAGAGATTTGGGGAGGAATTCGAAAGACATGTCCCGCTGTTTATTTATACGATAATATGTTAAATACACATAAATACAGCCTTGGCGAAATGAGGGAACACAACGTTGATAAATAGAAGAAAACGACACTACACAAGGATGGCAGTTTTGCAACTCCTATATCGCCTTGGAAAAGGAAGGGGAAAAAAAGAAAAAAGAAAAGTTCTTACCACACGGAGTAGTAGATATTCATTGGATTATCCGGATTACTGCGTTCCCCTTGCGTTCCGTGTGCGTTCCCTTTCGATTCCCTCAAGAAAGTGCGTTCCCTTTATTAATATGCATAACGGTCGAGTTCCATGACGTCACCTATTGTTATAACTT
>JAHPZR010001157.1:82500-92830 GCA_019787425.1 Platygyra sinensis | reverse complement strand
ACAAAAACTATGATGGAAAGTACTACATACAATATGAGCTGCCGTATTGCATCGGATATACAAAGTCGAGCCGAAATTCATACAGAATATTTATTTGAGGAGAAATTTGTATTGGGTTTACAGTGGACATTCATGTGGACTCAAATTGATTGGCTTACTCCTCATGAATTATTAATGAATTTTATAATGCACATTAATAATTTTGATGCTGTTTTACCAAGGAGGCAGAAAGTTTTGCAAACGAAAACCAGGGAAAAACACAAACTGCTCTTATCGACCTCAGTCTTCTCTGACGAGCCATTTTGATGCGCTGACGCACAATTTATACTTCTGCGCATACTCAGGTCTTAAAAAATACATTAAAAATACATTAAATTAATTTTATGTACTTGGTTCAGCTCATGTGAAGATCGGCTTCTGAATCAAAGCAAAATCAAAGGGTAGTAATACCTCTAGCTAGTCTTTTCAGACTGCAGATATCCTCTCCAGTAAGAAAGAGCCTTTTTAACCTTAATGAAAGAACTTTTCTACTCACTTCCTCTGCTTCTGAACAATAGCAAAGGTAATCACGTGATCGGGCATAGTAGCCATCACTTCCCAGTGCACCCCAGAAGTTTGACCACAGTTTGCCATGCTTTGTTACAACAGGTGCTAACAACAGGTCTTGGAAAAAAGCAAGAAAAATTAATGTTAAGACGTACACAATTAAATGCATCTTTTTTAAGGCTATATCTTTTCTTTACAAAGGTTACATTGGGTAGACTTCAAGTGAAACCTCTTTTTCCTTTGTTTGCGGTACAAAAGTTGATGCTTGTCTCTTCTGACCTGTTTTGTTTGATAAGAATCTTCAATGTGTCCTTGTTTTGTAAGAACAACAGAGCCATCCACAGAGAAAAGATAGTCACACTTCTTTTCTTTACACATCTCACTGAGAGAACAAAAACAAAAACAATAGTGATCGACATAATTATGCTATGAGTTCAAACAACCATTCCTGTTACAAGATCAAAACATTTTTTATTGCTAATACTACAATTTATAGAAAAAAAACATTATGATTTTACAATAATCATTGTTCGGAGAATTAATTAAACTACATGTAAAGGTTTTGTTTGTTTTTTCGTTCACCAAAAGATCTTCTAAAGATGCCAATTAGAAAAAGCGAGTTTTTTTGGCATGTGTTTTTTCAGAGCAATGTTCTCAAGTAAAAAGAAGACCACAAAACCAAAATTCACCTAGCGGTATTTTGGAGCACTTAAAAAAATGACCGAAAAATCTAGGGGATGTTCTTACCTGTGGCCTTTTAATTGTTAAAATGGTAATTTATTTATTTATTTATCTATTATTATTTTTTTGATATCTTTATTTACCATCTGCATGTGTTTACCTAGTTTACATTGTTACCAGTTCAATACAGTGAAGGAGTATTTCTTCTAATTAATAATTAACAAAATAATACTGTATTGTATATATAGGACATTACACGCCTTTATAAGTATTTAAATCGTTCAAACGTGTCTCTTGTGGTGCATTCATTGGGGGAGGAGTATTTTTCCAGTTAGTTATTAAGAAAATTTTTCAATTCTGTGTTTAAATAACACTTTGTCAACGAAAGTAGAGAGGTGAATAGCTTTGTTATGCATCTTACAAGTGTGGATGTAGTATCTCATAAACAAGGTCATATAATTAAACTTCTTTAGTAATGTTTTATCATATGGGCTGGACATGATGCCAAATAATTTTTCTTCAATCGTTGGGATAAAGTTCGAATTATTGACAGCATTAAACCAGTCGATGACATTTTTTACAAAGTGTTTAACAAATTCGCAATCTTTAAATGTGTGATCAATTGAATCATGTTCACCGCAATAGAGGCATTCGTCATCCGTTTTGATTCCGTATCGAAAAAAGCTCTTTTTTTGTTACTACAATTCTATGAACAAGTTTGAATTGAAATTCTTTTAATTTTGATTCCTTACAAATGTTTTTCAGGAGAGTTAAATATTTTTTCCATGCCTCTCCATCCAGGTGCATTGTTTGGTTCCATTTTGTTGGGCCAGTTTGACACCTCGTGTGAATTTTTTTTGTTAAATAAACAAAAGAAGTCCCTAGTTTTGGCTTTGCCTAAGTGGATTGCTGTCTGGTTGTCTAGTTGGAAAAGGGGGCTGTTCTCAATATATAGTTCACTTTCCGGTGGAACTGTGGTTTTTGCTTTTGTGACTAGATGCTTCGGTATTGCACTTACAACTTGATAAAATTGGAGGAAGTTCGTTTTACAAGCGAATTTGTTTTTAAATTCTTGGTAAGACATAAACTGGCCATCTACTATTCAGCAAGTCTTGTATAGACAGAATATTGTTGTTAAACCATTCACTGATGAATATGGGCTTCCCTCCAACGAGAATTTCTTTGTTATTGAATAAGATCATATCCTGTCCTCTGTCATAGTTATACCGGGTTTTCAATTCATTGAAAAATTTTAAAATGTCGTTATAAAAGATGGCAAAACCGTCAATATACTTTGTGCAGTAGTTACATCTTAAAAGAAAACTCAAACCTCCATATCTACCTAGATAATAGCCTGGGATAGTTTTCCAGTTTTTCCTTCCAGGTGCAAAAAGTCTTGGAATCCAAGCTAACCGCAATGCTTTAATAATAGTTTCTTACGTCAATCATACGAATACCCCCTTTGTCCTCGATCTTGATCTCTTTTTAATTTGTCGTTTTTGTTTTTCCATAGAAATTGAAACAGTTTTGTTTTGATTATTGGTGTTATTTCTTGAGGAAAAATGGTAATTAATACAATAACAAAACTATTTGAAATAGATGTACTAACTACATTGTCACGAAGTATTTACAATTGTTCAGTCATTATGATATTTTACAAAAAACATGATGGAAATCAACATGATCGCTAACAATTAAACATTTTTATTTTCCTAAGTAGCTGTCATACTCTTTGAATTAGTTTGTCTATCTGGTCATTATACAACAAACACTCCAAACTGGATGTTAAGTGAGTCTAACTGTACAAACAACAGAAAAACAAAACAAAACAAAATGTCTTACACAGCATGATTTCTGGCTTGATACTCATTCACATTGTCTTCAGGTTGCAGTACAGTGAGAGAGTTGAACTGATCCTTGATCTCGTCTGTTAACCATTCTCCGATTTGTAACTTGTGATACTGAACCTAACATGTGAAACAAGAATGCTACAGCTGTAGATAAAGTTCCTGTAATACAACTGTATCGGTTAGAGTTTACGCTAGCGTGGAAGAAACCCGCAATTCTTAATTGCTGCCACAGCGAGTCGCGAGTGAGGCTGAAGCGAATGAGTGAGACAGCTCTCTAATCAGCAGAAAGATTACATTATAGGGGCTTGCAATCACTTTTTCTTACTAAACGCAAGGAGGTCGTGGTTATGCACGAATTGGAAGATTTAGGATGCGCAGTGGTATGCGCAAGAATTGTGGTTATGCGCAAATGGAAAGATGTAGGATGCGCAGTGATATGGCGCAAGGAATTGTAGTTATGCGCCAATGGATGATTTCTTGTCAGTGTTAGGGAAGGAAGAAGAAGGTGAGTTATTTCGTGTGTAACTTGCTCTTTTTTGCTTTTTGCTTTTATTCTTCAGATCCTTATTAACTTCACTTATGTAAAATCTGCCTTTGCTTTATTTCAGGGTCAAACTGCTGCTTGCAAAACGTGTATTTCTTGCATCTCCAGGTACTGCGCGTTTTCACCGACATGAGTTCTTTAGTGCCTTCTTTGGCGTGTAAATTGCTTTTTTCTCTTGCGTGTTGCTGTTTTCTACGCTTCTGTTACGAAAATATCATTTCATAATAAAACAAGTATGTCTATTAGGACAATCACATGACGTTTGGAGGGCATATGGTTTATTTGTATCCCCGACAAAAGTCATTTGATTATTAATATTATTATCGATACACAAGGCCAAATCGTACGTACGTAATGCACCTATCAATGTTAAGCCCCAGGGTGGGGGGGTGGGGGGGCGGGCAGACCCAGGGGTATTTGACATTTTCAGGGAAGCCAGAGTCAAATTCCCCACCCCCAGGCACCTATTGAATGTCAAATTTCCGCCCCTAGGTTAACTTTTTCCATGAGAGTCGGGTTTTGGTAAATAAAGGATAGCCACTGATGGAAATGTGTCACCAAGGACAAGGACTTTTCATCGCTCACCGTATTGAACAAGAACCTTAAAACAGAGCAAAAAAGCACTCATATTAATCTGCTTTTGTAGTCAATCAAGCATGCACAATTAGAGTAGAAACTTCATGAATATGTAAACATAGAAGGTGGTAAAGGGGGGGGGGGGGTCTATGTCACGTTTCACGGAAAATAAAAACGGTCCTAATTTCACAATTCATGAAAAACAAAGATATAATGAAAATCACGGTTCACAGCGAATTAAACATTTATTTCTCATTTCACGGAAAATAGTTTTGCAAAATCACGCTTTGCCGCTACTATGAAAATCACGATTCACGAGGAAAAAAATAGCCATTTCACATTTCACAGGGAAAAAGAAGGGCCAATCATGAGTCACGAAAATACCCTTTACCACCCTCAACATACACAAAAAGCAATTCATGCAAAACAAACCAAACAAAGACTCTTCTATTTGTTAACACACCAGCGTAGACTGAAAGAAGTGATGACCCATATTTACGTCAAAATAAAAACAGATTCGCTCGTCAAAATTGGCTAGCAAAAACGCAGAGAAATCGATAGCTGCTGGTGTCGTGGATGACTTATTTCCAGGTTCTCTCGGTCTTCCAAGATGGCGGACATGTCAAATTCCCGACCCTGGGGCAGGGCTATGTTCCAAAATCCCTACTCTGGGGAAGGCTCTCTGAATCAAATTCCCGCGGGTTGCCCCCCCCCCCCCCCACCCTGGGGCTTAACATTGATAAGTGCATAACAGGCTCCAGTGTCATCAGCTTTTGATTCAAATGACTGCCTTGTAAGCTACTTCCATCCCTCTCTGCCACGGCGAGCAAAATGAAAACAAAACGAAAACCAAATTTAAACTCAACCAACTTCTCAGCATTTTTCCAAATGCCGTCCGCATTATGCCCTTCCATGAAGTATCGATTCAATTTCTGCATATCTCCTGACTGGATAGATGATTTGTGTTTTGGTTTCGCATTGTTTCGTAAGTAGCTTGGCCTTCGCTTCAAACATTTTGTTGGCAGATATGAATTCGCTGTCTTGCAAAATGTTTATGTTTCGGCTGAGTGGGGCACAGGTTAGATGGCAATGAATGGCTGCTCTAATTCCAGTCAATACACTTGGAGTTAATGCTTGGTCTTTCTCTGTTTTCACTTCAGCGAAGAACTTTCGCAGAATTTCACTCACGTCTGTTGGACTTACTGTTTTGAGAACCACTGTAATTTTTCTTTTCTCACACCATTTCTCGAACTTTTTTACTCCCCACTCAGTTGCTCTCTTGGTTTTTTGCTTGAGCTTTTTGCCCAATTTCAACCAGTTGCTCGTTGTCTAAATCCGAGTTTTGACTATAGAAAAAAGCTGAAAATTTGGACTTCTTCCATTTTAAAATAAAATCTCCAAACATCAAATGTTCACTGCACAGCTACAAAGTGAGCAAGTGCAACCTCGCCCATAAAAATTTGTGCCAACTCTGGCATTAAAATGGTATCTCCTCAGGATCTCATTGGCCGAGCAAAGTTGTTTGACATCTCTGCAGCCAGTCCGTATCAGCGGCAAATGTATTTTCAGCCCGCACATTTCCCGTTTGGCCCGCAAAAAGGCGTGTTTTACAGAGGGCAGTTTGTCATTTGGTCGCACATATTGATAATAATTCTAATTTATATTCATTTATATTCATTTCCTCTCAACAGGGATATGAACTTTGAAAAACTGTTTGGCTACAGGGTTTTAATGTAAGGTTGAAGATTCCAGTGGTTTTAATGAGGAGAACTTAACAAAAGGACTAATCATAAACATTAAATTCGAAATAAGTAGTTTTTAGCCGCGTTTACAACATATTAATATTAAATTTTTATCGTTGCTGATAGAATGTATAGAGTTTTGTGTTAAAAAAATAACTGCTTAGCAGGGTACGTCATTGCAATGTCAAATTCATGGTTGTTTATATTAATTTTACTACATATGTTTAGTTGCTGTTGAAGACACATCTGATTTTTGTAGTCTATATTATTTCATCAGCAAATGTTGGTGTTCAACATGAAAGTCTGTGATAAAAATTAACTGTTTAGCAGGGCACATTATGTTACTGGAATGTTAAATCGATAATGATACTATATAGTTGATTATACACATATTTTATGGTTATTGTTTAAGACCAATCTGATTTTTATAGTCTATTCAGGCCATCTGATAGGGTGCAGAAAAAAATTGGAAAATTATGCGGAAATTTTCGGCAATATTATGCGGAAGAAAGTGATGATTATGCGGAAAAGACACCAGATTATGCGGAAATTTCTAAAATTAATAAAGTTGTTCCTTGGCTTTTCAAACGTATAAAATACATGTTAATGTCTTTCAGAGAATTTAACTCTTACACGACATGTTTGACCTTTTGCTGCCATTCACTGTCAGGTATTTCTAAGGAAATGGTCAAAACTGCTATACTCAAACAGGACCCACCTTTGGGGTAGGAGGACAGGGGGGGGGGGGAGGGGGGTTTCTCAAAGACACCACCTGTCTTTGAACATTACCAACAACATTTTATTGGCTTTAAATTTGAGTTGACTCAGGAATATAATTCTGCTAGCAATCTTGAGTCGGCATTACTAGACAAACAAGAAGTTTAAAAAAACTTGAACCGCGCTCTTTTAACTCTTTGGTGCTCACAAAAACACTACGTAATATTTAGCACCAATGTTTTGCAAGAAAACATGGACCCGGAAACAATTTAAGATGGAGACAAAGGGGGTATTCGTATGATTGACGTAAGAAAACATATTATTAAAGCATTGGCGGTTAGCTTGTGGATTCCAAGGGGACGTTTTGCACCTGGAAGGAAAAACTGGGAAAACTACCCCAGGCTATTATCTAGGTAGATATGGAGGTTTGAGTTTTCTTTTAGATGTAACTACTGCACAAAGTATATTGAACGGTTTTGTCCAATCTTTTTTATAACGACATTTTAAAATTTTTTCAATGAATGTGAAAACCCGGTAATAACTATGATCAAGAGGACAGGATATGATCTTATTCAATAACAAAGAAATTCTCGTTGGAGGGAAGCCCATAGCTTGCCTACAGTGAATGGTTTAACAAACAATATTCTGTCTATACAAGACTTGCTGAATAGTACCGGTAATGGCCAGTTTATGTCTTACCAAGAATTTAAAAACAAATTCGCTTGTAAAACGAACTTCCTCCAATTTTATCAAGTTGTAAGTGCATACCGAAGCATCTAGTCACAAAAGCAAAAACCACAGTTCCCCCGGAAAGTGAACTATATATTGAGAACAGCCCCCTTTTCCAACTAGATAACCAGATAGCAATCCACTTAGGCAATGCTTTAATAATAGTTTCTACGTCAATCATACGAATACCCCTTTGTCTCCAATCTTAATTGTTTCCGGGTCATGTTTTCTGCAAAACATTGGTGCTAAATATTACGTTAGTGTTTTTGTGAGCACCAAAGAGTTAAAAGAGCGCGGTTCAAGTTTTTTAAACTTCTTGTTTGTCTAGTAATGCCGACTCAAGATTGCTAGCAGAATTATATTCCTGAGTCAACTCAAATTTAAAAGCCAATAAAATGTTGTTGGTAATGTTCAAAGACAGGTGGTGTCTTTGAGAACCCCCCTCCCCCCCCCCCCCCTGTCCTCCTACCCAAAGGTGGGTCCTGTTTGAGTATAGCAGTTTTGACCATTTCCTTAAGAAATACCTGACAGTGAATGGCAGCAAAAGGTCAAACATGTCGTGTAAGAGTTAAATTCTCTGAAAGACATTAACATGTATTTTATACGTTTGAAAAAGCCAAGGAACAACTTTATTAATTTTAGAAATTTCCGCATAATCTGGTGTCTTTTCCGCATAATCATCACTTTCTTCCGCATAATATTGCCGAAAATTTCCGCATAATTTTCCAATTTTTTTCTGCACCCTATCAGATGGCCTGAATAGACTATAAAAAATCAGATTGGTCTTAAACAATAACCATAAAATATGTGTATAATCAACTATATAGTATCATTATCGATTTAACATTCCAGTAACATAATGTGCCCTGCTAAACAGTTAATTTTTATCACAGACTTTTCATGTTGAACACCAACATTTGCTGATGAAATAATATAGACTACAAAAATCAGATGTGTCTTCAACAGCAACTAAACATATGTAGTAAAATTAATATAAACAACCATGAATTTGACATTGCAATGACGTACCCTGCTAAGCAGTTATTTTTTTAACACAAAACTCTATACATTCTATCAGCAACGATAAAAAATTTAATATTAATATGTTGTAAACGCGGCTAAAAACTACTTATTTCGAATTTAATGTTTATGATTAGTCCTTTTGTTAAGTTCTCCTCATTAAAACCACTGGAATCTTCAACCTTACATTAAAACCTGTAGCCAAACAGTTTTTCAAAGTTCATATCCCTGTTGAGAGGAAATGAATATAAATGAATATAAATTAGAATTATTATCAATATGTGCGACCAAATGACAAACTGCCCTCTGTAAAACACGCCTTTTTGCGGGCCAAACGGGAAATGTGCGGGCTGAAAATACATTTGCCGCTGATACGGACTGGCTGCAGAGATGTCAAACAACTTTGCTCGGCCAATGAGATCCTGAGGAGATACCATTTTAATGCCAGAGTTGGCACAAATTTTTATGGGCGAGGTTGCACTTGCTCACTTTGTAGCTGTGCAGTGAACATTTGATGTTTGGAGATTTTATTTTAAAATGGAAGAAGTCCAAATTTTCAGCTTTTTTTCTATAGTCAAAACTCGGATTTAGACAACGAGCAACTGGTTGAAATTGGGCAAAAAGCTCAAGCAAAAAAACCAAGAGAGCAACTGAGTGGGGAGTAAAAAAGTTCGAGAAATGGTGTGAGAAAAGAAAAATTACAGTGGTTCTCAAAACAGTAAGTCCAACAGACGTGAGTGAAATTCTGCGAAAGTTCTTCGCTGAAGTGAAAACAGAGAAAGACCAAGCATTAACTCCAAGTGTATTGACTGGAATTAGAGCAGCCATTCATTGCCATCTAACCTGTGCCCCACTCAGCCGAAACATAAACATTTTGCAAGACAGCGAATTCATATCTGCCAACAAAATGTTTGAAGCGAAGGCCAAGCTACTTACGAAACAATGCGAAACCAAAACACAAATCATCTATCCAGTCAGGAGATATGCAGAAATTGAATCGATACTTCATGGAAGGGCATAATGCGGACGGCATTTGGAAAAATGCTGAGAAGTTGGTTGAGTTTAAATTTGGTTTTCGTTTTGTTTTCATTTTGCTCGCCGTGGCAGAGAGGGATGGAAGTAGCTTACAAGGCAGTCATTTGAATCAAAAGCTGATGACACTGGAGCCTGTTATGCACTTATCAATGTTAAGCCCAGGTTGGGGGGGGGGGGGGTGAGAGCGAGGTCTTGAAAGAGTGAATAATTACTAGCATACACATACAGGCCATGTCAACAGCAATATGGCTGCAACTGACGCTGGTCGCTTGCTATTTACCCAGTGCAATAACTTTGGTTTTGATCGCTAAAAGCGGATTATCTTTATCCATTTTTCACACCTGGAATTATGTAATCACTTTAGTTTTCTTGATTTCGTCATTGAACCCGATTCTTTACTGTTGGAAGATAGAAGAAGTCAGACAAGCAGTGAAGAACACAATCAGACAAATACTTTGCCATTGTTTTTCTAGTTAGCTCTTGCAGACCAGAACGATGAAAAAGTTCTGTTATAGGTTGTCGTAAATAAAAAGTGATACCTTTAAAATTTTAATTTAGCGCTTTTGCATGTTTCTGTAGCAGTAATCTTAATAATAAAGCAATTTCTTCATTGTACACAGCTGGATCATGTTAATCAGCCCATGACAGGCCACAGAAGTGAGTAAGGGTTTTTCGATATTCCCATTGCTTACTGAGAAAATCTATATTGAGCTAGTGGAAAAGAACATTTTGCTGATTTTCGTCACATAAGAAGACCTAAAAGAGGAAGTATCAGTGAAATTCTGTATGGTGAAAAACAGGTGGATAGATATTTTTGGATGCATTTGAAAAGTTTAAAAAGCGTCGGAATAGCCCATTTCACGGTTAGTTGTTCTCATTTGCATACAAGG
>JAHPZR010001157.1:77500-80000 GCA_019787425.1 Platygyra sinensis | reverse complement strand
CAAAAAATTGGTTCTGGTAACAATGTTGAATTTTCTGTTCGAAGTCGGGCACGAAGTTCGTGTTTATCGTACCAGCGTCAGTATTAGCTTTCGCATTTTCAGATGGGGAATTGCCTCTTGCGAAAATGTGTTGTTTGAGGAGAAAAACACGGGACGAGTATGTTTGCCGCGGACAAATGATCTCTCTTAACGCAGAAATGGCCAGGGTAGCGGACGTCGAGCGTGGAAATTTCGTCTGCGAATATCACTGGTATATATTGAGGACCACGCACAATATTCGCCCCTACCCTTTGAATAGCCATTCCAGAACTATGAACCCCACTCTAATACCAGCAAGCTATTTCAAGTCTTCGACGAGGTGGGGAAAAGCCTTAGTATCGGCCTGGAAGGCGGTTTAGCACCAGTTACCAGCGAAGTTGTTTTTTAGAAAGGAAGGGAACCTGTCTCCCAGGATACAATCTGTCACCAGTCCCTGAGGACTGGAACAGGTCAGGTTCTAGGAGGAGGAGGGTAATAATACTTAAGCTGCCATATGGTTATAAAAGTTTATACTACAATGTGAATGCTAATGTTATTCATAATTATATGTAAAACTGGAATTGTTTAATTTTTTTTTACAAAATTATAGACCAGCCTAGGAACTCCACCCATGTGACATCCATGTGTGCTTCACCAGCCACAACAAATGATGTATGCATTGCAATCAAATTGGTAGCCAGGCAATTGCAGGCAACCAAGTGAAGCATATCCCTCAAGATTACATTGATGAATTGATTATTTGAATGTGAATCTGCTAATCAAATAAATAAATCGCTTCAAGAATGCAATAATGAATTGATTATTGAAATATTGAACTCCCTAGTCATAAACCCATCAGCCATAGTCTTGAAACAACTAGTTGGTTCAGTATTCCAGTAATCATTCATTATTGCATTCTTGAAATAACTAGCGGGTTCAATATTCCATTAAGGGTCCATTTATCAATTCATAAATGTAACCTTGAAGGGTACCCTTCACTTGGTTTGACTGTAAACAACAGGTCCACTTAAAAAATATATTAATAACAATAGAAACATAAGCTTACTGCATACCTGCTCTCATAGGGTCAATCATCTGCAAGATCTTACTACTACACATTCAATGAAAGTGAAAAACAGTCAGGTCATATGCTTAAAATTTTAACAGGACTATTAATGTTATACATGTTCAGCTGTATATGTAATGCTGCACCTGCAAGCTAAAAACTGTAGAACAAGTAGAAAACAATATAAAACAATTTTATTTTTATAATTGATTGACTGATTTACTTTAAGTGATTCTTTTTTAGTCATTTAAAAACAATCATTTAATTTCTATTTTGCGCTTTTAAAACAAAAAGCTTGTAATCCATCTTCTTGATGACTTTCACGTAGTCAACGTTTTTGTTCATCCATCTGAAAAAGCCAGTTCCACAATCCACATGGCATCCAGTTTGCTGGACATTCAGCAGCCTGACTGCTACTGCAGTACCACATCCATCAAATGCCACGGCAATACACAGCACCACTTTCATTAGAAAAAATGGAAAGGACATTCTTTGTCGGGGAGGGATCATAAAGGCTTTCATCTTGGCTGAAATGGCAGAACTCTTACTAAATTATGACAACATGTATCTTGATACACTGCCAGTTGATTTCTTCATGTCAAACCTGACAGGGTCCAACAGCAGTTGCAGGAACTGAGGTTGATAACTGAACAATCTGTCACAAACCAAAAAAATGTGTTTTTGCAGACTGAGTTACATAAATATTTATTTAATTCTACTCCACCAGAGAAGCCCAAATCAGACAGAGCTGCTGTTCTTGTTGCTGCTACTTTCCTAAGATGGCTAATGTTATGCTCTAAAGTTTTAAATCTTTTACATGTAACACTGTGCAAAGACATTGAGTAAACCTGCCTACTTTACTTATTTGTGGACGTCCTTCCATTGGTATTTTTCCACTACCATGTTATATTCAGAAGCTCTGAACTTGGAAACTACTTGGCCATAAATAAATAAGAAGATATGCAGTTTTATTCATTTGTTGGAAGTGACATCACTACAACAAGTCAACATTGTCATTACTGAGTGATATAATACATCAAAAACTGAACAATGACAAATACTTATAAATGAAAGAACAAATGCTAGCAGCCATTACGGAAAAGAAAGTGCAAATTTGGCGCTCTCTTTTGAGAGATTCCATTGAACGGCACTACGCTCCGCAGCAGATTAGGCTGAATGCCCAGCTTCTTTTAGTGTAAACAAGGTACAGCATGAATTTCACCATCATTTTGTCCCAGCTTAATATCAAAGAGGTACTGAAGAAAGGGATCACACCCTCCTTGCAGGAAGATCAGCTGAATTTATTACTAAAAAATTGCAATTCGTGGCAAAAAACCTTGAAAGCCCTAGGCAGGTCAGTCCAGTCAACAAGCTAAGGCATGATCTATAACTTGATTTTCCCTTTAATCATATTTA
>JAHPZR010001157.1:55000-72500 GCA_019787425.1 Platygyra sinensis | reverse complement strand
AAGACTGATAGTGCCCAGGTAGGCGGTTACGAAATGAGACAGAAATTTTGCAATGGATAATGTTCGGGACTGACCCATGTTAACCCCCCGGCTCTATTCTGGCTTTTCCATGATCGCGTTTATTCAGCTCATTTAGTTTCACATTTCAACGAATATTTCAGAATTATGACTCACTTTCATTTGTGGAATAAAATAGAGAAATCTATGAGATGTAAATAAATTTGGTAGGTTTCAAAAAATTATGAAGAGTTGGTTGAGCGAGTATGTTCATTTGTTTTCGGAACATCACACCTTATGAATTATTTTTTCCTTGACGGGGGGGGGGGAGGGAGCAAGGTCTTGAAAGAGTGAATAATTACTAGCATACATAGATTGAAATTTAAGGTGGATTTGCCGTTATATAATAATAATAATAATAATAATAATAATAATAATATTGTGTAATAAGGTTTATTACACAACACTTCCACATGGTGGCTCTTCGTTTGTGAAAAAAAAAAATGAAGCGGTAATTTATCCTGAGCATAAAAGGGCGAACCCCCGCTCTATAGAATGATTGAACTTTTGTTCCGGTTTAGAATTTAAAAATTAAATTGTTAAATCTGTTAAATTATTTGAGGCAAACATGGCGCGTATTTTTGTTAAACTTTTCATACTGCGCCTTAAAGGCAACATCCCTTTATATCAACTGAAACATCTTTCCTTCAAGACAGTTCTTTCGTGTTTAATATATATTAATGAGTACACTGTCCACATCAAATCAAGTACAGCTGCTTAACCTGTCCCGGGACGCGAAAACTGTTAATTAAGAAATAGAAAACATGTACCGTGTCTACCAAGTTAAAAAAATACGACCGGAAGTTTGAGAGAAAGAGAAATGCTGTGGAAACACGAGCCACAGGAGAATGTTTCCACAGCTTTTTCGAGTTCTCCCAAACTTTCACGACAGTTTCTATTTAACAATTAGATTATGAGCTCGAGATTTCTATGAGGTGATAGTTGATGAGGCCGAAGGCCGAATCAACTATCGCCTCATAGAAATCGAGAGCGAATAATCTAATTGTTTTAGTAGAATTCTTTCTAAGATTTACTTTAAATAACGGTTTCCAATTATTTCTCGGCGAGTTATTAAACTTTGTGCCTTAAAAATATCGCTCGGATTAATTCGGCATTTAAAATTTAAGTTGTATACGGGAGCGCATCATTTTTTTCAATAGTTTCAACTTTTCTAAAGTTAAGAAACCGTAAATGTCCTTCGTTAAGTCTTCTCAGAAATTTGATTATCCATTTTCAGCAAAATGTTCCTCCAAAACTTTGGCAAAACGATAAAACGTCGCCATTTCGTAGACTAGTTCCAGCTACTGCACACTAATGGCTGATAGTGTGCAATAGCTCAGCCAATCAGATTACAGCATTTGCATTAGTGTACTAGTAGAATTCTACTAAAACTCGATAGAAACACGGAGAACATGCTTTCTATTTCTTTTAGAAAACACCGCGAAGAAAAAAAGGAAAACAACTTGTTAACTGTGATTATCAAAATGTAAATTCTCTTGCTCGCGCCATCCGGCATTACGTCAACAGCTCGCGCTAGTTCTGTGTCTCCGACGAATTACAGAAACACGATTTTCTACCTATCAAAGCGCGTATTTTCTTGGGACTATTTTCTAATTAACAATTAGATTATGAGCTCGAGATTTCTATGAGGTGATAGTTGATGAGGCCGAAGGCCGAATCAACTATCACCTCATAGAAATCTCGAGCTCATAATCTAATTGTTTTAGTAGAATTCTTACCAAAGGTAAGTTCAGATAACGGTTTCCAGCTATTTCTCGGCGTATTATTAAACTTTGCGCCTTAGAAAGATCGCTCGGATTGAATTGTCATTCGAAATTGAAGTCGGTACGCGCGCGTATCATTTTTTCTGTAATTTCAACTTTTTTTAAGTCAATAAACCGTAAATGTCATTCGATTAGTCTTTTCAGCAATTTCAATTATCCATTTCCATCAAAAGTTTCCGCTAAAACTTAAGCAAACGAAAAAAAGTCGTCATTTTGTAAACGAGCTCCAGCCACTGCACACTAATGGCTGATAGTGTGCAATCGCGCAGCCAATCAGATTACAGCATTTGCATTAGTATACTAGTAGAATTCTACTAATTATATTTATGCTAGGATTTTCCTCATTTTCAGGTGCAAAATAATTTTTATTAAAACCTACAGCCTCGAAGTCCAATGAAGATGATATCGTAAAAACGTCAAATGATTGTCGCAGTTATGTACACAACTTAAGCAACCAAATGTCGATAAACTGACAATTTAAAAATCATATTTCAAAAGAGACGGTCTTCATTTTTCCGGGGAAAACGCTTAATTATATTTTTACTTTTGCTATAGCAAATTAATAAAAAACATGTTGAAGTTCAAGAAAGATAACAGTTTATCAAAAGGTCCTGGCTCACAGCACGTTTTTTTTTTTTTTTTTTGAATCGTCGGCAAATGTAAAATGAGATAGAAGCAGATATTCTCTTCCGTGTTTTTTTTCTGGATAAAATTATGGGATCATATTTATTTGTTAATTTGATAAAAAAGACCCCTCTGTCAGTCAACTGTCAGTCATTTCACATTAAATAGCAAAGGAACAGTAAAGCTGGGAAACATTTCTTTTTCATTTATTATCAAGATTTAGTAGGCTGTTTCATGTTCACTCTCCATTTAATCTTACCTCGTGTGAAAGTCTTTCACTGCGCTAGCAGATGTATTCTTGAGCTGCACGTGACGTCATCATTTTCTCAAATCCAAACCTAGAAAACCATCAAAGTTATTATTAGTTAAAGGTTATTTTTTAAGATAAATTATCGTTTACCGTATTATCATTGCGGCAGATCTATTTTACGAAAATTACATACTTCATTTAATAGCAAGGTTCAAGCTTTGAAATGCGTTATTTAACAAGTTGACGTCAGTTTTTCATGCGTCTGTCTCTAGATGGTGGCCCCAGCGCTAAAATACGAATCGAATTGAACTGAAAGTTCTATTTTTGTGAATCACTTATCTAGACCATTCATCGAAGAAAGTTTGAGGAATTTGATTTTTTCACGTCCAAATGACCATAGTTGAAAATTATAGAGGGCGGCTCTTAAAGTGTTAAGGAAAGTGTTTATTTAAATGTTTGCTTGTTCATTTCAGATAATCATTGGCCTAGATAGCCAAAGTAAGTTCCAGATGTTTACACTATTTTCCGGCCGCCATGTTGGTGTCCCTTGGAGGTACACCAACATGGGGGCTTCACACTGGGCTCTGTAAATTTGAGCAAAATATTTCGACAAATATTTGAGTATCGGGAAAACGTACAGACCTAAAACTTGGAGAAGTGTCTTCATTATTTATCTCATCTAACATTATAATTTCCTGAGTTTATTCACTGAATGGTTTTCTAATTAATTTTTTAATTACGTGACGGTGCAACCCTAGAATACCAGCAATAGTTAATTTGTCTTTCCAAACTGTCAGTGATGATTGATATGTTTGAGGAGATGAAAGACATTTCTTGTCATTTTTTATAATTAAAAAAGCCGGCTTGCCGTAACTTTACCACATTGAGAATCTTCATTTGTGAGAGATTCCAGCTTCTGGTTAAACTGCAATTATTAGCCGTATAATTTTCAAATCAATTAATATGGCAAAAGCAAACTTAACTGGACATGAACAGCCAAAATCTATTGAGCAATTTTGTTCGTCAAATTTAACCGCTGGACTACACAACCACTTGACATTTATTTCAGTTTTTAACTCTTTTCTCTCTCTTACTGCATTTCTTGGAAGTGCTTTGATCCTAATTGCTCTTCACAAGGAGTCTTCGCTTCATCCGCCGTCCAAACTCTTGCTTCGTTGCCTTGCGACAACTGATCTCTGTGTTGGTCTTTTATCGGAACCTCTCGCTGTTACCGTTTGGATGTCTATGGTGAGTGAACATTGGAATATTTGTGGCTTCGTGGGATTAGTTGGCTCTATAACAATCCACATTTTGACTGGAGTGTCTCTGTGGACATTGACTACAATAAGCGTAGACAGACTTCTCGCCCTGTTGCTGGGGCTGAGATACAAACAAGTTGAAGCGATACAAACAACTTTGAAGCGAACCTATGCGCTAGTTATCACCTTTTGGGTTGTGCGCACAGTTTTTTCAGCGATGTTGTCTTGGAAACCCTTCATAGCTTTTCTGTGTTCTTTCATATATACATCACTATGTCTACTCATCTCAGTCCTCTCGTACACAAAGATTTTCCTCCACCTTCGTCATCATCAAAATCAAGTAACAGACCATGTTCAACAACCGAACCAAGCAAATCAACTGAACATAGAGCGATACAAAAAGGCAGTATCCACTGCAATATGGCTGCAACTGACTCTTGTCACATGTTATCTAGCTAATGGTATAGTGATGGTTTTGGTTGTTAACTACGGACTATCTTCTTCTATTTATCACGCTTGGATTTATGCCCTCACTTTAGTTTTCTTAAACTCGTCGTTGAACCCGATTCTTTACTGTTGGAAGATAGAAGAAATCAGACAAGCAGTGAAGAACACAATCAGACAAGTACTTTGCTATTGTTTTTCGGCTTAGTTTCTGGGGCAGTAATTTAGCGGTCAGAGATAATTTCATCATTGTTGTAAATAAATTGAAAATCTCGTTTTTGTGTCTGCTGCATTTATAATGCATGCAGACACTTAGGACGCGTTCGTTTGGGATATTCCGGAATAAGAAAATATTGCGGAATGTAAATCCAGGTATTCCGGAATGAGAATAGCTCCCAAACAAACGCTTACTCGCATTATTCCAGTTATTCTTATTCCAGGTTGATCCCAAACGAACGCGCCCTTAGGCGTTACAGTTTATAATTAATTTTTTTCGAGTTATAGCCTGGAAGGCGTTATTACCCACTTGAGTTGTACATGTTCGGTTTTAGTTTCTGTTATTAAGTACCTATTAGTTATAACAAATACAAAAATACTAACTTTTGAAACACTCATTGAGATATCTCCTGCAATTAATTGAATTAAATTTAAATTTATCATAACATAAGCAATGAATATAGATGTGACATTCAAAGAATTAAGTGCTGTTCATGTGCTTAACAATTATTTTATCCGTTTATATTGTAACCTTAGAAACGGTATTGTTCACCCAACAGTTGTTTTCAAAGCCATCATAATTGTTGTTAACTGCCTGTTACAGTTGTTGATATTGTGAAGTTGTATACCGCCAATAAGGTACATGGCTCATTACTTTTCTTGCTTCCTGATAACAGACAAAAATGCATTCACTCCTATTAAAACTATTCACATGCTCTTCCCACTAAACTGTCAGCACACCAATGTCATACCTAATGCCAAAAAAAAATCAAGGCTAGACAGTGCCCTTACAGTTATTCCCTCATTCGCAGTAAGCAAAAATACTACATCTTCAGCACAATGCTTTTTGCAGCAGACACAAGTACCCATTGGGTACCTATTTTTAAAAATAGCGACCTGTAGTGTTCCAACTGAAATGGAATAAAGTTACAAATCTTTTCCGCACGGTGCTCTACAGGTTTTGATGTTCATTTCTCTTCGTTCAAAATATGGACAGCAACCCGAAAGATCCTCTAAGATGGTTGGAAATTCTGGAAAGATAATTAATATTTTCCTAGCGCATATTGTGGCAGAAAAAAGACTGATAGCGCCCAGGTGGTAACGAAATGACACGGAAATTTTGCACTGGATAATTTTTTTCGGGATTGATCCATCTAGAGTTAAGTCTATTCGGGTTTTGTTCCATGATCGTTTTCATTCAGCTCATTTAGTTTCAAATTTCGACGACTATTTACAGAATTATGACTTACTTTTCATTTGGAGGATAAAATAGAGATATCTACCATGATACGTAAATAACTTTGCTACGTTTTATGAAACAGTATGAAGAGTTGATTGAGCCGGTATGTTCATCAGTTTATGGAACATCACAACTTTTGAGTTATTATCATTACTTTTCTTCGGGGGTTGGGCGGAGGGACTTGAAAGAGCGAATAATTACTAGCATATATAAATTGAAATTTAAGGTGGATTCGCCGTTATATGAAACGGTAATTTATCCTGAGTATAAAACGGCGAAGCTTCGCTCTTTAGAATGATTAAAAGTTTGTTCCTGTTTAGAATTTGAGAAGTGAATTGTAAAATTCCTGTTAAATTATTTGAGGCAAGCATGGCGGGTATTTTTATTAAACCTTTTCATACTGCTCCATAAAGACAACATCCCTTTATATCAATTGAAACATCTTTCCTTCAAGACAGTTCTTCCGTGTTCAATATATATTTATGTAGAGTATGCTGTCCACATCAAATTAAGACACCTTAAATTTCAAGGACAGCTGCTTAACCTGTCCCGAGACAGGAAAATGGTTAGTTGGATTTGTGCTCGGACTTTCCTCATTTTGAGACGTAAAATATTAGCAAATTTAAAAACCAAATTTCCTACAGCTTCGAAGTACAATAAAGATGATATCGTAAAAAGAAGAAGGATCGACGCAATTATGTACACAACTTAAGCAGCCAAGTGTCGCCATCGCTGTGATAAACTGACAATTTAAACATCAGTTTTGAAAGGAACGGCTTTATTTTCCCGGGAAAAACGCTTAATTATATTTTTACTTTTGCTATAGCAAATTAACAAAAGCATGTTGAAGTTCAACAAAGATAACATTTAAGCATAAGTTGCTGGCTCACAGGGGGCATGTTCTTTTTAATCGTCGATAAATGCAAGATGAGATAAAAGCAGATGTTCACTTCTGTGTTTTCTCTGGATAAAATTGTGGGATTTTATTCATTTGCTAATGAAATAAAAAAAAACCCTTCTGTCAGTCAGCTGTCAGTCATTTCACTTTAAAATGACACTGAAGGAACAGTAAAGCTAGAAAACATTTTGTACGTTTTCCCGATCTTCAAAGATTTGTCGAAATATTATGCTCAAATTTACAGAGCCCAGTATGAAGCCGCCATGTTGGTGTACCTCTATGCGACACCAACATCGCGGCCGGAAAATAGTGTAAACATCTGGAGCTTACTTTGGCTATCTAGGCCAATGATTATCTGAAATGATCAAGCAAACATTAAAATAAACACTGCAAAAATGCTATGCCTTGTAATATTAGAACATGGTACGGTCACATATATCAGGGGAACTAGGGACTTTTCTCCACAATTTTGAGGGAGACCAGTTGATCCTCACAAGAGAACATCTTCTCTTGGCTTTCACCAAAAAGGGAACTTTTCCAAAGAAAGTTTGGAGAGCAACTGAACCTTAACATCGAGCAAGCTAGAAAATGCATGTATTCCCTCCCTACCCCACTCTTCTCCTGAATATTCACCCCGTATATGGAACCGTTAGCTTACATTAGTGACGGAATCAGAGTCGGAGTCGTAGTCGTTGTCATACGGAGCACATACGCGCTAGTGAAAATCGAAAATCGTAGTCGTAAGCTGAGTTACGTTATAAACTCGACGGAATCGGAGTCGGAAGACTCAGAACGTTTCCCTTTCTTCCAATTCCGTTTACGACTCCGTCGTTTATGATCCAGTGAAAACTGCCCTAAAATTCCGAAGATAAACTCCAGGGCTTATCTTTTTCAAAGGCCCTTTTCAAGGAGCTTATATTCGGAGGGGCTTATCTACGGAGGGAAATTTGCGTTTCCAAATCGCTTGGGCTCGCCTTATCTTTAGAAGTAAATTTACCGTTTTTGCTTTGGTTTTCTTTGTATTTGAGGGCAATTTTCCGAGTACAAGATCCTGGTTGGCTTATATTTTTTGGGGGAGCAAATAAACCGAGGGGTTTTTTGCGTCACCGCTTTGAGGGCGTGGAGAGTCTTATTTTCGGAATTTTACGGTACATTGTCTGAGTCGGAAGCATAAGCGGAGGAACCAACCAATCACAAGGCCCGCAAACAAACATTGTGATTGGTTTATTCTTCCGCTTCTGTTCAAACTCCGACATTTTAGTTTCACGTAGATTGTAAACAACGGAGTCATAAGCACGTGCGGTGTTTTGCTTCCGACTCCATGAGTTCGATTTTCACGAGATCGTATCACTGGATTACGACTACGACTCCGTCGCCAGTGAAAACCAGCCTTATGTGAACGACTTCAGCGTTTCCTCTCACAGCAGGACGTTAACCTTTACTTTCATTTTCTTCACATGCAGTAAACACCACCCCCCCCCCCCCCCCAACATTCAATTGACTATGGAGAACTAAATTAGCCACGTTATGTTCTTTCTTGATGTGCTATAAAACAATTTAGCAAAACACTAAATTTTTCTGTCACAACGACTTACAACAAAACCAAACCTTTTTTAAACTGAAAACGAAGGGCTGGCTAAGACAAAACAAAAGCATCCCGCGTTATTGCATGACAGTCCTCACTCCTCCAAGATGGGGGCGCTTACTTTTATTTGTGACGTTGTAATCATGTGACCGCACACACACACACTATATGTCGAGCTCAATATAAATTTTCTCAGTAGCCAATTAGAACATAGTTAATGGAGGGGAATGCTTGCTGCATGTTTTTGTTCTCTTTTTTGCCCTTGACTCTGCACAAAACACAATAGTTGTTTACTCCGTACTGAGGGATTAACCAACAGAAACGTGTTGGTTACGTAACTCATGCATAGTGTATAAGCGCAAAACAAAAGATTGTGCAGGGTCGTGCACCTTCCAACATAAATCTTGGCATCTTTGTTTGCTCCTTTGATGTTTGCCGGGCGTCATAACCAGTCTCTCTATAAACTATAGACCCTTTTCATAAATGGCTGCAATTTAAAATCCTTTTGTATGCCTTTAAATTAGCCTCACTAAACTCGTTTTGGAGTAAAACTTCTTTTGAATTATAAACTCAAAACGAGGTTAGTCAGGCTAATTTTAATAATTACAAAAGAATTTATAATTGGCAGTCCTTTATGAAAAGGGTCTATTATCAGAAAATCAAACAAATTCCTCACACACTTTTGTCGTCCGTCATTTTTAATTGACATGGTGCAGTTTGTTTGCTCGTGCGTGACAAAAAGAAGGCGGGTGATTCAGTAAAGCAAACATTGTCAGTTTCGCGTTTGAAGTCTTCGTGGGATAAGCAATAGATCAAATCTTTAAAAAATTCTTTCTTCAGGTTTTACAATTTAGTTGCTTTACGCTTTTCACTGATACTGTTCTGAGGTTTTCTTGAAGCCACAAAATCACCCCTGAAAGTGTTCAGTAGCATTCACTGATTCTAGTTTCCCGTTAACTAAAATCATCTGCAGATTAATATGGCAATAGCAAACTCTACTGGAGATGAACAGCAACCAACAGTTGAACTACTATCATGTTCCTCAGATTTAGCTGCTGGACTACACGCCCACTTGATATTTATTTCAGTTTTCAACTCTTTTCTCTCTCTTACTGCATTTCTTGGGAATGCTCTGATCCTAATTGCCCTTCACAAGGAGTCTTCACTTCATCCGCCGTCCAAACTCTTGCTTCGTTGCCTTGCAACAACTGATCTCTGCGTGGGTCTTATAACAGAGCCTCTCTTTGTTACCGTTTGGATGTCAATGGTGAATGAACATTGGAATATTTGTGTCTACGTGGATGCTGTAGGCTTTAGAACATCTTTTATTTTGACTGGAGTCTCTCTGTGGACAATGACTGCAACAAGCGTGGATAGACTTCTCGCCCTGTTGTTGGGGCTGAGATACAAACAAGTTGTAACTTTAAAGCGAACCTACATTATCGTCATTGCATTTTGGGTTGTACAAACTGCCTTTTCGGTAGTGTTATTTTGGAATTCTCTTATAACCTTATTTTATGCCATCATAGGTATATCACTGTGTCTGGTAACCTCAATTTTCTCTTACACAAAAATTTTCCTTAAGCTCCGCCATCATCAAAATCAACAACCGAACCAAGCAAATCAACTGAACATGGAGCGATGCAAAAAGGCAGTGTCCACTGCAATATGGCTGCAACTGACGCTCGTCACTTGCTATTTACCCAGTGCAATAACTTTGGTTTTGATCGCTAAAAGCGGATTATCTTTATCCATTTATCACACTTGGAATTATGTAATCACTTTAGTTTTCTTGAATTCGTCATTGAACCCGATTCTTTACTGTTGGAAGATAGAAGAAGTCAGACAAGCAGTGAAGAACACAATCAGAGAAGTGCTTTGCCATTGTTTTTCTAGTTAGCTCTTGTAGACCAGAACGATGAAGAAGTTCTGTTATAGGTTGTCGTAGATAAAAAGTGGTACTTTTACATTCTTAATTTAGCGGTATTGCATGTTTCTGTAGCAGTAATGTTAATAATAAAGTAATTTTTCATTGATGTAAATAAAATTAAAGACATGTTTTAAATGGCCATCTGCAAGTTTTGCAACTCAGTGACAATAAAGAAATGAAAAACAATATTTAGCCGGATTGAAATCCATTTCCGCCTTATCTACGTTACACACAATTCAGGAACAGTTTAAGTTAAGTTTCTTTAAGACTTTCAGGGCTGTCTTTTAGGAAATCTTTCGATATTGCCGTCTGTCAGTTTAACGAAACCATAATGCTAAACAGTGCAAAAAAGTGGAATCAGACCGATAATTATGATTCCCTTCAATATCGATTTCATTTCTTGGTTAGTGAACGCGAGCCTTCAAACGCAAAACTGACAATGTTTGTTTGAGTTTGGTGTCCTTTGCTCAGCTGCATTACGTGCCTTGTTTTCACGTACGAAAACAAAGCTGAATCATGTTAATCAGCCCATGACAGGCCACAGAAGTGAGAAAGGCCGAGTTTCTCGATATTCCCATTGTTTACTAGAAAATCTATATTGCGCTAGTCGAAAAGAATATTTTGCTGATTTTCGTCACATAAGAAGACCTAAAATAGGAAGCATCAGTGAAATTTTGTATGGTGAAAAACAGGCGGATAGATATTTATTGATGCATTTGAAAAGTTTAAACAGCGTCGGAATAGCCCTTAGTTGTTCTCATTTGCATTGCGTAATGCAACATGGATGCGAGGTTATTTCGGGCTTAAACTACAAAATAGCCTGAAATTGCCTCACATAGATGCTAGATTTTATTTAAATGCAAATGAGCAGAGTTAACCATGAAAAGGGCTATTCGAGCAACCATGAATTAAGAGACAGAGTTAGTCGTTATTCACGAATAAAATACATCGAATATCTCCAGAAGACTGAGAGTAAAGAGCTAGAAAACTGTGATAAAGTATTCGTTTACCGTATTACCATTGCGGTAGATTTATCTTAAAAAAATTACATTTCCTTTTTTCTTGACAAAGTTCTAGCCCCAATTAAATTCGTCATATTACAATCGATATTTGTTAAGATATCATCGCCGCATAAAATAACTATAAATCACTGACTTTGATCTGTGATCCAGAAATAGAAGAAATAAATTAAGGATAACCGGTATACTTTAGAATTTTTGGCAATGTGTTTCCTGAAGTTGAAAACATAAGCTTGGATAGAAATAGCGGCTGAAATGTATATTGGTATCAGCGCTTAATCTCTTCTTATTTCAGTCTTCCATAGTAAACAAGCTGCTCGCTTACAAACAGTTTGTTTGTCTTTCCAGACTGTCGATGATTCATGTCTCCTTTAAGACTACATTTTACGAGCAGGTTGTTGGTGCAGCCATGGGCTTCCGTTGGCCTCTGTTCTTGGTAATCTGTTCATGGCAAACCCCAACCACAGGATTCTGGACCAGATATCATAAGAACGCTTACGACCTAGCTCGTGAAAAACGAAAATCGCAGTCGTAAGCTGCGTTACGACGTCATAGGCTCGACGGAATCGAAGTCGGAAGACTCAGAACGTTTCCATTTCCTCCGATTCCATTTACGACCCCGTCGTTTATGATCCAGCGAAAACTACCGTAAAATTCCGAAATTAAGCCCCGGGGCTTATATTGTTCAAAGACCCATTTCGAGGAGCTTATATTCGGAGGGGCTTATCTACGGAGAGAAATTTGCGTCTCCAAATCGATTGGGCTAGCCCAGTATTTTTAGAAGTAAATTTACCTTGTTGGCTTTGTTTTACTTTGTATTTGAGGACAATTTTCCAAGTGCAAGACCCCGGTGGGCTTATATTTGGGGGGCAATTTAACGGAGTTTTTTTTTTTGCGTTACCGCTTTAGAGGCTTAAACATGGAGGGTCTTATTTTCGGAATTTTACAGTAGAATGTCGGAGTCGGAAGCAGAAGGGGAGGAACCAACCAATCACAAGGCCCGGAAACGAACATTGTGATTGGTTTATTCTTCGTTTCTGATTCCGACTTCGACTCCCTAGATCGTAAGCGACGGAGTCATAAGCGCATGAGGTGCTCTGCCTCCGACTCGTTCAGGTCGATTTTCATGAGATCGTATCGCTCTACCCTTCTGATTACGACTCCGACTCCCTAGATCGTAAGCAACGGAGTCATAAGCGCATGAGGTGTTCTGCCTCCGACTCGTTCAGGTCGATTTTCACGAGATCGTATCGCTCTACGCTTCTGATTACGACGCAGACTACGACTCCATCGCTAGTGAAAGACAACCTTAAGTGAACGATTTATTTTGCTGTTTTTTTTTGTTTCTCACAGCAGGACGCTAACCTTTTCTTTCATTTTCTTCACATGCAGTCCACACCTCAACATTCAATTGACTATGGAGAAGGAAATTAGCCACATCACGTCCCTTCTAGATGGTCTATTAAACAATTCAACAAAGCGCAAACTTTTCTGTCACAACCACTTACGACAAAAAGACCCTCACAGGTGTTCCAAAGCTTTTTTAAACTGAAAACCTAGGACTCAGCAAAACCCACATTAAAAGGATCTGTAGGGTAAACATCGTGTAGTTGAAGAGAAAATAGTCTTAATTTTACGCATGCATGATTCTCTATTCCGGGCATGTCTTGAATAACTTAATACACCGCTCTATTTCCAAGACTTTTTAGGGAGATGGTGCACGATCCGCAGCAGGCGTCGTATTATAATACATAAATTTATCTACTTGTCTATTTATCTTGTTAACGTGTTGACAGTGTTTTTGATGAGGTGTGATGAGATTGCAAAATTTCAGAAACCGAAAACTCTGGCTTTAGTTAATTTTGGGTGGATTCCCTTGCTTCTAGATAATTAATAGCTTATTTAGATTCATAACAACTAAAGCAAAGCGCGCGCTCTGTTTGGTTAATTCAGTATCTACTATTTGCCCATGGGTGTATTGCTGCTGACGTACTCAATAACTAAAGCAAAGCGGCTGGACTGGACTGGACTTGGGAGGTTTGCTAAGCACTCAAGAAGCTCTTACGCTTCTTTGTGCTTAGCAACCTCCCGCGTGCATCCATAACTCAATAGTACATGCTATGGCGTTTACCATTTGTTAATTCATGGATTTTTATGGAACTAAGCGCAAAATGTTCTTCAGCTGCCAAGGCGTTAAAGCGTGTAAAGCTTTAATTTTATTTCACCTACTTATATTATTCTCTAAGCCCTTGTCATGTGAAGAAGATCGGCAAATTCTATTTGTCTAGTTTAAAATAGATTTTCTCAGTAAGCAATCAGAATATCAAAAAAAGCCTCAAACACCTTTGTTTTCTGTCCTTTTCTGATTAACATGGTGCAGTTTGTTTACTCCTACGTGACCAAGTGAAGGCGGGTAATTCAGTAAAGCAAACTATTTTGCGCTTGAAGGCCCCTTACGTGAGGATAAGCGATAGACTGATCAAATCTTTAAAATAATTCTTTCTTCAGATTTGACGTTTTAATTGCTTTACGGTTTTCATACTGTTCTATGTTTTTGTTAAAACCACAAAATCACCGCTAAAAGTCCTCAACAGCATTCACTAATTCCAGTGTCCCTTCAAACTAGAATCACCTGCAGGTCAAAATGGTAATAGCAAACTCTACTGGAGATGAACAGCAACCAACAGTTAAACTACTACCATGTTCGTCAAATCTAACGGCTGGACTACACGACCACTTGATATTTATTTCAGCTTTTAACTCTTTTCTCTCTCTTACTGCATTTCTTGGGAATGCTCTGATCCTAATTGCTCTTCACAAGGAGTCTTCACTTCATCCGCCGTCCAAACTCTTGCTTCGTTGCCTTGCGACGACTGATCTCTGTGTGGGTCTTATAACAGAACCTCTCGCTGTTACCAGTTGGATGTCTGTAGTAAGTAAGTAACTTTATTTCAACTTGGGTTGATGGTAGTGAATGAACACTGGGATATTTGTGGCTACATATACGTAGTAAATTCTGTTTTAGGCTCAATTTTGCCTGGAGTGTCTCTGTGGACAGTGACTGCAATAAGCGTGGACAGACTTCTCGCCTTGTTGTTGGGGCTGAGATACAAACAAGTTGTAACTTTAAAACGAACATACGTGATCCTTATTATGTTTTGGGTCGTACAAACTGCCTTTTCGGCGATTTTATTTTGGAATTCCCTCATAACCTTACGTTATGCAATTACCAGTATATCATGATCACTGTGTCTAGTAACCTCAATCTTCTCCTACACAAATATTTTCTTTAACCTCCGCCATCATCAAAATCAACAACCGAACCAAGCAAATCAACTCATGGAGCGATACAAAAAGATATTGTGCGCTGCAATATGGCTGCAACTGACGCTGGTCGCTTGCTATTTACCCAGTGCAATAACTATGGTTTTGATAGCAAAAAGCGGACTATCTTCGGCTATATATCACACTTGGACTTATGCCCTCACTTTAGTTTTCTTAAACTCGTCATTGAACCCGATTCTTTACTGTTGGAAGATAGAAGAAGTCAGACAAGCAGTGAAGAACACAATCAGACAAGTACTTTGCCATTGTTTTCCCAGTTAGATCTCGTAGATCAGAACGATAAATACAATCTCCTTTTAGTTGCCATATATTATAACTGCTGCTTTTTTCTTTTCATTTATTTGTGTTACATATTTCTGTATAGCAGTAATAAAGAGATCAGAGATAATTTCATCAATGTTGTAATTAAACAGAAAAATTACCTCAGATGGCAACCTGTAAGAGTGACAATTAAAAAATAAAAAAAGGAAATATAAGAAATTGTAATTCTTTCCCTCGTAGACTAAATTGCACAGTATTTAAACGCGGTTTAAATTAAGGTGGCTTTGTACCTTTGAAGTCTCTTCCAGATAGACAATCTTGTCTACTTACATCACTTTAAAAAATAAATACTAGAAATGAAAACAGTATTAATGTCGCAAACTTAAGATAATAAAACGTAGAATTAGAACAAATAGCTTTTGTAAAGATATTTTTTATTGGTTGGTACATGCAAACTTTCAAACGCAAAACCGACAATGTTTGCTAATTAAAACTGAAATACCTTGGGCTAGTGTTTGCATTTGAGACTAAACACTCTGTGACACGCTGTCAATCAGTTGATAACGGACTTCAAAAGACTGATAGGCTCTTTGATGTCGCTATTTCCAGCCGGAATTAGCGCTAGGACTTACTATTGCTTTGTCGGGCTGCCTTCTAGGACTTGTGAATTCCAGGGACTAGTGGGGACAAATTCTAATTGAGTATTTTTTTTTTCTTTCCTTGTCGCGGAACCGAAAGTGACGAGGTATATATATTGTGTTAGCACCTTGTTTTCTCTAGCGTTTTTAACTGGACTGCATAGTTCATACAGGACTCGACCAGAAGCAGCTGAAAAATATTGCTAATTTCGTGCACAACTCTAAAGGAAACGTCCAACTTGGCTGCTCACCAATAACGTGAACATTAAGTTAGTACTGGTCAGTACTAACTTAATGTTCACGTTATTGGTGAGCAGCCAAGTTGGACGTTTCCTTTAGAGGAGTGATACAAAAAAGCAGTCTGCGCTTCAATATGGCTGCAACTGACGCTAGTCGCTTGCTATTTACCCAATACAATAACTTTGGCTTTGATGGCTAAAAGCGGGCTATCTTCATCTATTTACCATACTTGGAGTTATGCCTTTACTTTAGTTTTCTTAAACTCGTCATTGAACCCGATTCTTTACTGTTGGAAGATAGAAGAAGTCAGACAAGCTGTGAAGAAAACAATCAGACAAATACTTTGCCATTGTTTTCCCAGTTAGATCTCGTAGATCAGAACGATAAATACGTTCTCCTATAAGTTGCCATATATTAAAACTGCTGCTTTTTTTCTTTTCATTTATTTGTGTTACATATTTCTGTATAGCAGTAATAAAGAGATCATAGATAATTTTATCAATGTTGTAATTTAACAGAAAAATTACCTCAGATGGCAACCTGTAAGAGTGACAATGAAAAAATAAAAAAGGAAATATAAGAAATTACAATTCTTTACCGCGTAGACTAAATTGCACAAATATAAATTGGTTTAAATTAAGGCGGCTTTAAACCTGTGGGGTCTCTTCCAGATAGACAATCTTGTCTACTTACATCACTTCAAAAATTACATACTAGAACTGAAAACAGTATGAATGTCGCAAAGGTAATAAAACGTAGAGTTAGAATGAATATTTTCGTAAAAATATTTTTTATTAGTTGGCACATGCAAGCCTTCAAACGCAAAACTGACAATGTTTGCCAAACTGAAATACCTTGGGCTAGTGTTTGCAGTTACGACTAAACACTCTGTGACGTGCTGTCAATCAGTAGATACGGACGTAAAGAATGATCGGCTATTTTTATGGGGACGTATACAAAACATGGACCGGGGTCCATGGACCACCCCATGGACCACCCGTAATTTTCAACAGGAAATCGCCCCTGTTAATATGAAAATTTACCGGAGGTCAGGGTATGAACAAAAACACAGACTTGTATTTATTGCTTACGTCCTTGAGGGTTTGTCTCGTAATAGCGGGTTGCTTTGGGATCGCAGCCCATAAATGGGAAGACCACAATCTCGTTTTGAGATACAGAAGATCTAGTGCATTTCTACCCCCAATATTTTCATTCCAGCTTGTAAATTTAATCGGAGGGCAAGAACATACTCAGTTTTCGTATTGAACGAAGCGTGACCTTGGAGGGGGTAGGTTGCCGGATAACATAACTCGCTCCATCCCCTTCACGCGTCCACATCCAAGATGGCAGTAAGTTATGGCAGTTGCCTTGAAACGATCGAAAGATCAGGTGAGTATTTATTGCTCTTACACACAAAGTACGCCTGTATTGCAAGCTATCTACAGTCGCAAGACTTTATTGTACTACCCTGCATAAAACCTCGAACCCGCTGTTACGAGACAAACCCTCAAGGACGTAAGCAATAAATACGAGTCTGTGTTTTTGTTCATACCCTGACCACCGGTAAATTTTCATATTAACAGGGGCGATTTCCTGTTGAAAATTAGGGGTGGTCCATGGAGTGGTCCATGGACCCCGGTCCATGTTTTGTATACGTCCATTTTTATGGTGCTATTTTCAGATTTAGGACAAGTACGCACTATTTTTTTT
>JAHPZR010001157.1:42500-50000 GCA_019787425.1 Platygyra sinensis | reverse complement strand
CAGTGTGAGTTAGATGGAAAGCTTAAGTGCAATCCTTTTTCTAACTGCTCCATTCGCCCGCCGAAAGCCCTATCATCGCCATTTGCAATTCTTTCTTTGGCTCTCCCAAATCTGTCGTTGTCCTTCGACCATTGTTTACTCAAGTTAACCTTTCCAGCTACCTTACACTGAACCCCCTTTTAAGGAGCTTTCAATGTAAGATAGATGGAAAGGTTTACTGTAAAATCCTTTTCCTAACTCCTCCATTCGCCGCCGAAAGCCTACCATCATCATTTGCAATTCTTTCTTTGGCTCTCAAATCTATCCTTGTCATTCCACCATTGTTTACTCAGCCTTTTCAGTCTAGCTTATACTAAAACTTCTCGTCACGCTGAACTCCTGTTGGCATCTCCCTTTGTACATGCCTTCCTTGTCTATCAAATCCAACTTAAACTTTCCCATGTACCTTGCACTGAAAAAATCTTTCTGCACAGGCTTCATCATCTGTTTTCGGAGCCGGGCCATCATGCACCTTTTCCTTTCGCTTTTGATTAGCTCTACAAAGTCCTTGTTCGCTTTTATCACTTAGTTAGCCATAGTCTTTCTTTGTTGACATCATAATTGTTCATTCTCGTGATCACTTATCGTTATCTTATAATTAAGTAGTTATGACGTTGTTCCTTGTTACGCATATAGTCCGATCCGGTCCTAAGCGTTATCGTGTTGAGTTTAACTTAAAAATGAAAGACACGAAACAAATTTTCCCACCCACCCTCAAGTTGCTGAAAATTATTTTGAGTTGTATTCTTTCTAAAGCATGCATAGGGCCGATTCTAGGTGTTATCATTGAAGTTAACTTAAAATAAACTAAATGATAAAAAAATCCCCCCTTCCATAAAGTTCGTGAAAATATTTTGAGTCATACTCTTTCTTTAGCATGCACAGGGCTAATATCAGTGAATTAGACTTAAAAATGAAGCAAAAGCAAAATGTTTTTTCGCTGAAGCACATGAAAGTTGGTTTTAGTCATGAAAATTTTAGTCGTTACAATTCGAGCGCTAAGCATATTTTAGCTAAACTCCATGTGCGTCACACACATGGAATTTAGCGAAAGTATGCTTAGCCGTCGGTAACACAGTGGAGTTCCACACTGTGGAACTCCGCTGTGTTAGCGACGTCTTCATGCCGTAAGAAAAATAGAAACACAATAGCAATTTCAATAACATTTCACGGGTCTGACCTAAACACGCCATAGACTTAGCTCACCGGATTCGGTACAGTTTGGTTGGTGTCCAAAAATGGAATATTCGCCAAGGAAAAATTAAGAGAACCAACATACCGCGAGTCAAAAAGGTAATACTATCCACAGCTGTATCCATGAAAAAAGAACAAGAGCATGAATGGAGCAAAAAAGGGTAAAATTGACTGCAACTTTCTTGGAAAGTAACCATAACAGGGAAATCTTTTTGCTCTCTATTTCAACTTGATTCGGGAAATCAACGGCAAGTGCCAAATTTCACTGCAACTGATTTGCTGTAAGTGTTCTCTGATTCTGAGACCAACCTTTGCATCCGCGACGTAACAATGGCCTGTACGTGTCTTATAAGGCAAAGTGCGCGCCTGCACGCGCACCTGTGTCTCGCAATCTTGGGAATTATGTTAGTCCTACCAAACTCCCCCCTGAGATAACGCTAAAAAAGGGAACACTAGCTACGTAGCTAGGTCCAAAATGACTTACAAGTTTATATTTCACATTATTATCACTTTGTCGGACATTGCGCGCATTTTGCGGGCTAAAATGAAGAATATTAGCCCGCTGAAATAAACCAAATGAAATGTGAGAATCAAACAATCGTACGATGTAAGCAGGCAATCAAATTCTCAGACGAATGCCTTTTCGAACATTCTTAGTCGTTTCTTTTAAGAGAGGATTCTGATGTAAATACCGCGTGTAGTAAGTCCGTGACTAGTGGCTGGTGACGTGCATGTAAGCTTCGCGGCTTCAAACCAAACGAACTCAGTTCAACCGATTATTCCAACATGGCAAACTGTCAGTTTAGCAATTGTACAATTAAGTGCAACACTTTAAGCATTATCGAACTTTCCTTTCATGTCTTCTACAAATAAAAATATTTTGAAATTTCTGGCCAGCTTCGCTTCTTTTATTGTGTCATTTCATTAAGGGAAAATATGAGCCATTCAACTTAACGCTCGCGTGATTTTCAGACTGTTTTCTTGCATTTTTTTCAGATTTTAATTTCTCAATGCCTTCCTAAGTCAATAATAGTGATAACAGTGGTGATGTTTTTGGGTATAAATATGTTTTTGGCTTTTCTCAGAGCTAGTTTTTAGCCCTCTTCAAGCGGCTCGGGCTCTTAATAGGGCCCAAAACATATGCCCGCGAACATAAACTATCATTTTATTGAAGGGATCAAATGTCTTACTCTTCATTCTCTCTCGTTTCATTTTTATACAGCATGGGTTGGTTTGGATGATGATTTATCCGCGTTTCAGAAGTCACATTAGCTATGTTGTTCATTCTGGATTGTATTTGCTGGAGTGCGCATGCATAGAAATAAAGAGCTCGTAGTCTTAACTCATAACCGTGATGAGGCGTTCCGAGAAGAACTCATGCGAGGCCTGTTTACACTATGCAGTAGGAAATTGAAAACAGCATTTTCAATCTGAAAATGCGCCAAATATTTTCCGTCCACAACACGCCGGAGAAATCCGATTTCAATATGCGTGCCGTCCACACCAAAAAGCTAAGCCGGTGTTTTTAAATTCCTCCGGTGTGAAGATGCCGTTTTCGTAACAGATTAGTGTGAACAGTAGCCCTTACCGTACAAATAAAGCTGCGTTTTCAAATATCTCCGGAACAGTGTACACGAAGCCTAAGTGGTCTGTAAAAAGAGAGTTAAATGTGCGCTGACTCGGCAGTCACGACTGTCAACGCGTAAACTCAAGTCAAATATCTTTCTTTATTATAAAACTTTAGTTTTCAGTTACTATACACGTGTTAATATTCATTTTGAAACTGAGGATAACTGATCTCGTATTTTGCCAAGTCCATCCAACATGGTGTCTAACTTCTCTTTTGTTAGCTCGACGTTTAGACGTTTAACCGCTGGCATGCTGTTCTGTTCCGTCGCGGTCTCTTGAACCTGGAATGAAACAAGAACGTGCACTTAGAGACAACAACCTTCCAGAACGTAACACAGGCGTACAAATTGATTTTTTATTGATCCCTGGCATCACGTCTTGACCATAACACATCCATGTTACGGAAAATTTAGTACCTGTGTCTCTGGGTTCAATCTTCGGACCAAACATTGCAACCTATACATGTCATTGCTTATCAAAAACTACATTTTAATCGCTAAACTTTTCGAAATTGTCGCGAGAAATCAGTTAAGGCAAAAAAGCATCAATACTAATTCTATGATATCAAAGCGACCAACCGCAATATACGCAAAGAATGCAATAAGCAATCAGAATTTGAAAAATGTGCAAACGGTGTCAAGAACAGGAACATGCATGGCCGACGCCAATTGCCGAAAAACGCCCCCAACAAGGTCCTGGTAGGGTCTTTCCGATAAAACCCTATGTTTGATTGGCTGAGTATACTACAAGAGCTCTAACAGCCAATCATAAAACGCACCAGCTACATACTCAGATAAACAAATGACTCAATTTTGACTGTTAAGCCTATAAAATACACTTTAACAACTTGATTGAATCTTATTGAATCTTCAACCTCGCAAAACTAAAATGCTGCTGACATTTCAAAGTTCAGAAGTTGCACTTGAATCAAGTGTGGTATTCCTGTGGCTTACCTGCAGCTGCATGATGCAAGTAGGCATGGACATTCTACTGATGGCATTCGATGATGTTTTGACGTCTACTCTCCAATCAAAATCAATCAACTTTGGCAGTGAAACTATTGGATAAGAAATAAAGAAAGGTCTGTAACAACACAAAAGACCAGAACATGGAAGGAAGTCAAAACGGAGTAAGAGTGATGCAACTTTGCCCCTTTAAAGGATGGGAAAACAGTACATCAATGAACAATTTATAGTACATTATTGGACAGGTCTAAATATTTTCATGGTCTAAAACATTCTCCGTTTCTTCAAAAAGTAGAACATTTGCATTTGCCAAATTAAAACAAGAGACAAACAATCCCACACCAATTTTTTTTTAATATTAGGGAACGATTCATGCATCTGAGATGATTACTCTGTCTCAGGAAGAGGAAGTACCCATCACACATGGCTAATTCATCTCAGAAGGACAATTCATCCTGAGTATTATTTCGGTCAGTTTTCAACTGCAAATTAACAATTGAAAAGAAGGCCTTTACTGAATTTAAAGCCATATGAAGTCTGTGAATTCAAGTTGCACCACATAAATGCAGCTTACACTCTACTAGCCGACCCAACCCTTACCCTGACTCACTACCACATACATGTTAATAAATTGTGATTGCTTTTTATCTCACTTTCATGATGATAACAGACTAATAGGTATACTTATTAATGAAGCCAAAGGTGAAAGAGTCACCATACCTTGTTCATTTGTTGCATTTGTCCTCCATAATGGCCTACAAAATGACCATGGAAATTATTCACTCCTAACAGCACTTTCTCTTTAAATTATTACACTAGGCAATTTTCTAGTTGTATGGAATGACGCTGGTTTCGCTCCATGGCGAGTTCGCCCCACCGAGTCCGCCCCAATTACCTCATCCTAAACTGTCTATTTCGAGTTTGCGAATCACCTTCCACAGATTAAAGACTGGGAAATAAACATGTTTTGTGTGGTTTTGTGTCATCATGAGCACAATGTTGTCTTTTTTCCTCAGTAAGAAAAAGATAGATTTTAAGCACTTGATCACTAGTTTAGTCGATGTGGGAGTGAACTTGTCATGCTGGGCAAAACCAGCAGCTACCACGGTATGATATCATTTTAGGCAATATTACTTTATGATTCACTTACATATTCTCAGCAATGATCTTGGAAATTAGCTCTCTGAGATTCTTGTGAAAGTTTTCTGACAGAAGAGAAAGAATATTAATGAGCTAAAAATCTCTAAATACAAGTGACATTTCTCCAGAATGATTTGAAGTCAAGAATAACTACATGCAACCAATGTGCAAGATCCTGCTGGAAAATTGACTGCATGTAAAAGAAATAATCTTGGAGGATTCTAACCTCAAACATCATCCCATGTTTAAATAAAGATTACTACTACATGTACCCAAGACATTTTCTCTTGTAGAAATCATCATCATTCATCATATGCAAGGATTCATAATTTTTGTGTGCTACATTTACTAGAGCTTTTTAGATTTCATACTATCTGCCTAAAGCGAGGACCAATTATGGCAAATTCAACATTCATTTTTCTGGAGTTAAAGTTTGGAATTCCATTGAAGACTCACTAAAATCTAAAAGTCTCACCTGTTTTAAAATCATCCTAAAAGAATCACTTATCTCTAACTACTAACTGGTTCATTGATGTACTTTTATTTTCCAGTTTTTGCGCGTGCACATCCCCTTGTCTATTGTTATTTGTGTGTGCGTGTGTGTGTGTGTGTGTGAACGGTAATTGTGTCCATTGTTCTGTGTTCAGTAAGCGTATTAGCAAATTTCTTTCTGCTTGGCCCCGCCACTTAGCTTGATTAGCTTTGCTATTTCTAAGTGGCTGTGCTCTTTTCTTTTGTATTTTTTTATCTCTTGTATTTAAAGGGGCATTGTCACAATATTTGGCAACTTTATAAAAGGCTAGAAGGTGCCTTCGCATCAATCAAATTCCAAAACTAATGATCTAGTTTTGTTATTGAAGACTATTTGAAAGTACTGAAACTGTTTCCTGTCGCCTGTCGCTACGGATGGCATGGATGGAAATGGATTGAAATTTGAAAAAATTGGCCAATTTTTTCAAGTTTTGATGCCATGTGTTGGAAAAATCCTCAAGAAATTTATTATGGTTAGCCCTCTCTGATGAAATTCATTTGATATCTTCGTTGTAGCTTTACAAAAGCTTTTTGTTTATGATTGAAGCTTTAAAGTGTCTATACCACCAAAAAGTTATTTTGGGTTTTCATCATCTCTATAACATCTAAAAATGTCTTCAAACCCCAAAAAGTGAATTCCGATGCTTTTTGCCATAAAATCAAGCTTTAAATTTCCCGCCTTGGCCACGCCCAATGAAGATGACCGCGTAATGTTAGATTGGTGACGAATGACGTCACTTCAGGAATATCTCGAAGCTTTATGCTTTTATTTTGCTTGCTTGACGACCGCATTGCTTCGCAAACTTCAATTTGTTTGTTTTTTTGGCGAGGAAAACTCCTCACCACTACTGAAACAACAATTACCTAAACTAGAAGGATCTCGTGATTCCTGACTTGACGTCACGACCCATTCAGAAACCCAGACTCTTTTCTGCATTGACTCACGGTCAAATTCATTGGGCGTGGCTGAAGCAGGAACTTTAAGGCGATATCTTAGGGGGTTAAAATCTCAGAATCCAATTTTTTTTCTTAGAATACCTTTTTACACAGTATAGAGCTACCATAACTACAAAAACCCTGTTGGCGGTATAGACACTTTAAAGTAATGATTTTAGCACTGCATTGACCCAAAACACCAAAAACTTCGTGACAATGCCCCTTTAAGTACGTCTATACTGTGTAATTTCTGGGCATAAATAAAGATTGTTGTTGTTGTTGATCAACAGCATTGCTTTTTGTCTTATTTACTTAAAGAAAGCTTGAACTTGGCACCCTGAAATCATTATTTATTTTACTTTCTATTTTTTATTATTATTTTTATAGTGATTTTAAAATAAATTAGCCAGAGTTTTTTAGTTGTCTTTGAGATTCAATAGTAACAGTGTTGCCTCTAGGATCAGGTCAATGATACTGACATTTAATTCATAATGACACTTTACAGACCTGTATATGTACTCACCTGGAAACAAGTCATAGACTGCCTTTGGCTCTGTAAGACATTCAAAGAGTGCAACACGTACCACAGATACAAGGCTCTCTAACAACTAAAAAGAGTCAATGTTTCAAATCAACAACTAACATTGCAATATTCTGTTAAATGTATTGTATTTCATGCATGTACACAACAAGTTGTCTTGTATAAACCTAGCACTCTATATCCTGACTGTGCAGCAAATTAAAAGGGACAAATTGCTGCAGACATTAAATTTTTGCCACATGAATATATTACAGAATGATGAGAATTGCCACCTTTTCTTCAAGGGTCAAGTTGGCAGGCAGATAAGTGCAAGAGAATCTACCCTTAGCTATTATATAAGAAATAGAAAACATGTACCATGTTTCTATCGAGTTTTAGTAGAATTCTACTAGTACACTAATGCAAATGCTGTAATCTGATTGGCTGAGCCATTGCACACTATCAGCCATTAGTGTGCAGAAGCTGGAACTCGTCCACGAAATGGCGACGTTTTTTCGTTTTGCCAAAGTTTTGGAGGAAAATTTT
>JAHPZR010001157.1:7500-37500 GCA_019787425.1 Platygyra sinensis | reverse complement strand
TTATAACTAAAGTTATTGAAACCCCTGAATGTGAGGCCCAAGCACCTTACCCAGCAATGCAATTGACACTAAGCAACACAACTGCCATGAGTTAGCTGGAAATATTTCTCTTGCAACAATTTAACCAAGACCATTTTCCCTGGGACATGCATCCCACTTAATTTCTATTTAATTTTTTTAAAATTTCTATTTGTTTTTTTTTTCTAACACAGTGACTGTAAAATTAATGTTTGTGTGAGGTTAAATTAAAGTTGAATTGAATTAATTTTAGAAACAATGGACAAGTTACCACTCAGGCACAATATATATTATGCAAGTGATACTCAAGTATAGAGGTCAAATAAAAACAGATATTACATCAGTAACTCAACCTTACCTGATTCATTCCTGTACCTGAATGCCTCATGAAAAAGAGTACGAACAAATTCTTTTGACTGGGCCTTGAGTAAATCAGGAAAATGATGTTAATTAACCTTATAATTATATGTTAGCAAGAGCTTAACTGACAAAAGTTGAATTCTTGGTTTACATGCAGTGCCATCACGGCTTAAAGGAGCAGCTCACTCCAGAAGGTTTACTTTTCTTGTCTTCGCTCATAGAAAGTGAACATTCAGCTTTTCCACTCACCCATGTTTCAGCCTCTGAAGTACCCGCTATCCTGAATAATTTGTCTTGAAACATCGACTTTGATGGCTGCCGTTTTGAAACTGTCTTGGCAGCCAGGCTATGTTTATGTGACGTCATTTAGTCCTACTCGAAATTGGGGGGATGTCGCATCCCTCAAAAGGTCAGCAAAATCGATTTTTTTTTCAAGTGATCTTCCACTTCACTATGTTCAATGCTATAACTTCAGAGTTTCGAGCATGTTTGGCTCAAAATGATATGGCTCAAGGTAAAGGTACATTTGTAAAGTCTGCATACAGGCCAATGTGACCCATCAGGCCAGAGCTTATCCGGTTTCTATAGCATGAAGCGACTGGGAGTATTTCTACTCCCCCCTGGATGGGATGCTAGTCCATCACAGGGTTACCCCCAGTATTAAATTCACCGGTACCCATTTATACACCTGGGTGTCTTGCACAAGCTAGAACACAATACAATGTCCCCGGCCACTGGGCTCGAACCTGGAGCGCTAGCTCCGGAGTCGAGTGCGCTAACCAGGAAGCCACCGCTCCTCCTTCAAGACGACAGCCAATATAAACCAGATTCAGAAGCCATCTCTCTTCAGATGGAATAATGTCACAAAAACATGGCCTGGCTGCTGAGTGCTGCATTTGCCTTCCTTTAAATCAGTTAACGTGAAAGAACCCAGACTGAGGACTGCAGACTGCAGACTGGGCCGGGTTGTTCAAAGCCCGATTAAGCTAGCCCAGGATTAGCGAGAATTTTGATTTGAGTTTTGTAACTTTTCGGTGAGGTTTTCTGTTCACACTGTTCGTTCCTCAGTTTTAAACTTGACTAAGCTCAAACTGCACAAAACGTCAGCTGTAAAAAATGGTTTTACACAAGAAAAATAAATACTCCGTTTAACTTTTAATCCTGGGTTAGCGTTAATCGGCTTTCGAACAACCTGGCCCTGCAGGGGTACAATGCACACCGAGGGTAAGAAGCAGACTGCAGATGGTGGACATTTCAATCATAGCTGCGGTACATTTGAAGAATTCAGTTGTCCTTATGCGTTATTTTCGCATTTCCTCTCACAGAATGCTTAATTTAAGCCTCAGGTCTGCGCTAAAGTCGAGGCTAGCGTCACCTTTAATTGCGGTGCCAGTCTGAGAGCGTATAAAGTTATTTAAAGTTGAAGCGTTTTGGTTTAAAGAGAAGTGAAAATTCGAATGAAGATATATTTTCGTCTGTTATTACTAGTTTTGATTTGTACTATCGAGAAATTTTCTCACCTTGAGCAGTAACTTCAGAGGAGGAAAGACAACTTCATCCAGAGCCATCGCCATCTTGGATGGTATCACTCCCTGGGAGGGGTGGGTCAATCTACTGTCCAGGAGAGAAAACGTTTTAGAGATCTTTCCAGTTGAAAAATCAGAATCGAATTAGAGAATATGTTTTTTGTTATCCTATTTAGTGAGTTATACTAGTAATATGATCATATGACCATAATAAAAGATGGTGAGCACTTTTAAAAGATCATTGTTATGCAGCCCTATAGGCTACCCCAGGAGACAATTTTGTCATCAATGAATTGCTTAGTAGCCACGCGTCGTTCCATGCAAAACATGGCGCGCGAGTCGTTTTTCGAGACTTTGAACAAGAAAAATTTCGAAAGATTTGACTCTCTTAAATACAAGCATTGATACAGAATGTTGCAGAAAATGGGTCGATTAACACGAGCTGTTACTAGTTTGACACGTACTCTGTTCGTCTCAACCAGAAAGTTTCATGCCACGAGGTGCAGATTGTCAGAAATAGACAACACACAGGAGAAACTGTTGGCAGAACCCCTCATCTTGGTGGACGAATATGATTGCGTCACAGGTTATGAAACAAAACGCGATTGTCACCTCAAGAAAAACATCATGGAATACGGAATGTTGCATCGAGCCTTTAGTGTTTTCCTCTTTAACCAGCAGGGAGAGTTACTGTTACAACAAAGATCTAACAAGAAGATAACTTTTCCTGGTTACATTACTAATTCTTGCTGTAGTCATCCTTTGTACGATGAAGCTGAGCTAGACGAATCCAAGCACATCGGAATAAGAAGAGCTGCAAAGAGAAGGCTTTCCTATGAGCTTGGAATTCCAGGTATATGTAGAGTTTTGCTACGGGTAATATAAGCTAAATAAACAAGCTTAAAAATGGTCTGGGCATCGAACCCAGCCCGGGCCGACCTGGCGTACCTAACCACTGTACCACGTTACTTTAACATACAAATGAACACTAACCGCAAGCAAAAGGAAGTGGAGCTAACCACAAGCAAAATAGAATGACCTCCCCCCCCCCACCACCAATATAAACCAGTCCTACATAATAGTGACAGTTAACTGCTCTTGTTCAGTACATGAAGTTGAACATTAATAATGTGGGGTGACTGCTGACATAACAAAATCCTGCTGCAGAAGGGGGTCACAGAGTCCACATGGGAATTACTTTCTGTTTTGCTATGGTCACTGATCTGGAAGTCCTGCAGTATCCCAGGCCATAATTTGGAAACCAGGACATTCCAGACTCCAAACTAGGCGGAAACAACTCAAACAAGAATCAACTGAAGATATTTGTTTGGGCTTCAAGAAGAGAGACTCCTATCTCGAGGGTTCCTAATGCAAACTTTTAGTTTGTCATAACCATTCAGAACTTCCTCTTCTTGAATGCCTTTGGTTGCCAAATGGAGCTACCAGAGTTGATGTTTGGCTGAATGGGTTATAAATGTAATACCAAAAAAATTAAAGAAATGTATGAAGCTTGAAAATTATGTCCAGAGAGGTGGGGGGGGGGGGGGGAGGGGAGGGGTTGTCCTATAAAAACATCCCTTCCATGGGGGAGGTAAGGATGTTTTCTGAGCTGCCTAATGAACTCTAAAATCTTTGTCTCACAGACAGTGAAATCTCCTTGGATGACCTCAGGTTCCTAACCAGGATTCATTACAAGGCAGGATCAGATAAAATGTGGGGAGAACATGAAATAGACTATGTATTCTTTATGCAGAAGAATGTTAAGCTAAATCCAAGAGCCAATGAAGTCAAAGCCTGTTGGTATGTCTCACAAGCAGAAGTTCAGGAGCTACTCCGTAAGTCAGAAGAAGATTCAACCATCCTGGTGACCCCATGGTTCAAAATGATTGCTCATCACTTCTTGTACAAGTGGTGGGCAAGCTTGAATGACTTATCACCGTTTGAAAATGACAGTGAAATTCACAAAATGGCTGGGGTGCCAACACCCATCTTACAGTTGTAAACAGGAAGTACTCAATTAAACGATAAAATATAGTTTTATTACATACTATGTTTCTGATACTGTCAGTTATATACAGGTAGTTTTACTGTTAATTAGTTGCTTACAAATAGCACTGTTGATGGTGTCTTGTTGAATAAGCTACATTGATTTGTAGTTTTGGTGTTTTAATGGAACTAGCTTGCAATGGTGGCTTGTAAAAGGAGTATCATTCAAAAAGAGTGTTTTAATGACACTCTTTTTACAAGCCACCATTGCAAGCTAGCTCCATTTTTGTATGCTCAGTATTGAACTGGAACTAGCTTGAAACTGAGGAGTCGATCTTTTCAAATGCAAATGACATTAAAATGTTATTGCATTTGAAAAGATCAACTCCTCAGTTTCAAGCTAGTTCCAGTTCAATACTGAGCATACAAAATAATTTGTGGTCTCTTGGAGGTAGCAAAATGGTAAAATCCAAGACTTAAGAGATGCCAAGATCTGAATTTGAAAATCTGAGACCAAGAGTTTGGACTACAAGACAGAAGAGAAAAAAACAAAACTTTGGGACTCATCATAATGGCTTCAATGATTGAAGATCAGAGAAGAAATTTCTGACCCAAGATTTTCTAAGGACAGTGTAGCATTTGCCACACTTTGTATTGGTTAACTTGCATGCACTTTATGCTTACAAGACAAATCGCATTGTTTTTAAAAGTGGTAAGCAATACAATGTAGAACATCCATTTCTGTGTACCACTGGTTAACCAGTACCATACAACATACATGTATAACTGAATACAGTACGTTGAATACTGCATTATAATTATTAAAGGCATTACAGTGCAGTTCACAAAACTTTTGAAAAATGGTTTCCGAAGTTCGTTTGAAACTTGGCAATTTCATTACATAGTTGTCAATCAAATCATGAACTTTGAAACGAAGTTGTGAATTTCACACCGAATTTCGTTGGGAAGTTGCGAAGTTCGTCGTGAGCAAAGTTCATGTCATTTGATGTACACATGTAGTTGGTTTGGTAATATAACGACAAATGAATTTAAACAAAGTGAAAACATTTCTCAACCAAGCAAGGCTTATGTTATGATGTTACTTCTGAAATGTAAATTATTTGAGGTATAGAGGACTCCACATCACACACGGATGGCGCGACTAGCATCTGGTTTTATTACAGTGGTAATGTTAATACAAAAGTTCAACACGACAGTGAAATATTGTTTTTTTTTCTGCGCTTTTTCTAGAATGACGTATGGCCTGTAAAAAGGTTTTTGCTGATTTCTTATAAATTTAATGTAAAATACTTTTAAACCACTATGCATGGAAGTTCTAGCTATCTGAACTGCTACCCAAGAATAAACCAACACGACAGAAATTGTATTCTATTTTTAGGCAGGTGTCAGATGACATCTGGGAAAATTCAGTTGTAACATTTCATAACCCTTTTTAAAACTAGTAATTCCTAATCAATGTAACCAAATGTCTAACTAAAGGGAATTCAGAGACAATTTCACCCAATGACACAAACTTCTTGTGCAATGAACTTGTCAACTTTCCAATGAAGTTCGGCGTGAAATGCACAACTTCATTTCCAAGTTCCCTATTATTTGATTGCCAAGTACATTAATGAAATTGCCACGTTTGTAGCGAACTTCAGGAATTTCAAAGGAACTTAGGAAACCGTTTGTCAAAAGTTTTGTGAAACGCACTGTAATGTATGCTAACAGAGACATAATTACTAATCTTACCCAGGCTGGATCCTGCCAGCAGGCTTCAAATTTTGCATTACTCCTAACAGAGGTGCTCTAGAAACACCTGGTCCTTTGGGAAACTGGAAAAAGTTAACTTACTTTTGTCATATAAGCTACAGAGTGCAGGGCACCCAGGTTCATGGTTGAAAAGCTTTGGGCTTCTCTTGACTTGTCTTGGACCACAGCCCTGGTAAGTAAAATTACTACTAATTTGAAACCTAGACTGTTTCTTTTAAAAAATCAAACTTAGACTTAGAACTATATTCTACAGGTATGTATAAATTATATACATAGTTACATTCAGTCATATAAGTTTGATAGTATAATTATAATACCAGTGCAAAATAAATTATTACTTCTCAGAATGTTGAAGATCTAAATGGCAATTCATTAAATTTGTCTATCTAGCTTTTTAAACAGATGCTTGATTAGCCTGCACAGACAGCATACGAGTGATAAAGGATGGGTGTCGCTTAAAGGGGGAATCTTGTCTCCTTCCTCACAACTCGTATATATCACTCTGCCATGTAGTTTAGATATACATGTTATTACACACTGGATAAATAATTCTCAAACTCATTAATAATTCATAAGTTTGATAGCCAATAAAAAATGGCTAAATTCGTCACGTGCATGAGTTTGATACCCAATGAAAACCTAGATGAAAACCACACGTGTTTTGGATATCGTATCCAAACCACACGTTGCTTTCATCTGATTCCTCATTGGATATCAAGATTCACGCATCAAAACAAAAGAAATTAAGCATAAGAACAGAATTTTAAAAAATTAGCATCCTTGGAACTTGCATTTTAATAAAATAATTTTAACAATAAAACTCATGAAATTGGAAATTAAAACTGTTTTAAATACACATAGCGTCCGATACTAAATACTGTTCCATAAACAGTTTTCGGTGGATATCTCTTTACCTACGTTTTGCTCCAATTCAATGACAAATTTTCTTTGCCAACAATTCAGACTCAAGCATAACGATTTCCTTAATATGTAAGTCCAGCGCTTTGAAACCTAATGTAAATCAGGTAATATCTGAACGAACCTCCCGAAGGAATGGATATTTTTCTTTACCCGAGTAATTCGCTATTCGTTAAAATAGTTTACGCGTATTTGTTTTATACCTTGATGACGGGGAATACGACTTTCTTGACTTAATTCTCTTCTTCGTAAACCATTTTTGGCTCCTACACCGTGCCACTCCTTCCTCGCTCGTGGTTGGACGCTAATGAATCATGCATACAAACGCGTTCTTTCGGAAAAGGGAAATATTTAACACTGCATAATTTCTTATTGTTTCGTTTGCGAAAACATGTCACTGCATAATTTCCTATTGTTTCATTTGAGAAGCCATATCAAAAACTCGTGCTTCGTGTTTCATCAGGGTTCCAAACACCTCGAAACAATAAAAGCACTCGGCCTGCGGCCTCGTGCTTTCATTACTTTCTCGGTGTTTGGAACCCTGATGAAACACTCACACTCGTTTTTGATATAATTTTATTACATGAACTTCACAATTTTCTCACCTTTTTATTCTAACCCGAAATAATGGAATATGAGGTACTGGAAACTGTCTGAAGTTTTGACCATGCTACTTTTGAAAACATGTTTAATTGCTTTGGAATAGAATTGGCAAAGCTTTGTCTATCATAACTTATCTCATTTCCATGCATCTCAAAAAAGTATATACAGTGTTTCATTACTTTGTGTTTTATTAGTTAACAACAGTAAACATAGCCTGTGTAGCAAGGGTTTAAGTATGAGCCAAACAAAATTGGGCTGCGTACAAGAGCTTTTCTACATTCGTGCCACCCAAGAAGTGGCCAAGAGTAAAAAGGTTGAAGCTTTTCACTCTTGACCCACTTTCTGCATGGCCCAAATATAATGTAAAAAAGTTTTCCTCAGTTTCGTTCAGCTTGCATGAGAATGCTTGCTAATCAGGTTAGGATACCGTAAGCAAGACAGTTTGGTTGCCAGTGTGATTCTCGCTAAGAATCCACAGATTACTAACATCTGCTAGCAGTGTCTTTCACATTATATTAATATCGATACAGGATAAAAAATGGTAAAAATTAAATGTTACAACTTATTTATAGTTGCAGCTCATAGTTCAACAGGTAAAAATTAAAATCCCTGATGGGTATAATGAAATGATAGCAGATTGTTACAGTTCAAATACTGTTGATTAAAACAAAATAGCATACTCATTTATTTTAAATCTAGAAAAACCAGTAACTAAAGATACTTTAAAGGCCAGCCATTTAAGTACCAGTATTAACAAAATATACTTCAAGTAAGAATTAAGATTGCTTTAGATTATACAATGTACATGTAAGGCACCATAAGGTCACTGATGTTATACATGCCGATTTTTAATGTCAATTTTTATAGCAATTATTGTTGTTTGCATTAAAATCAATGTGGTGAAACATGGCACTCAGGGCAACTTTTAACGCAACATATTTGTTGTGGCAACATGTTGTAGTTTTTCTAAAGCAATTCAAAAACCTGCAACACTGTTGTCCAAACTTACAACATTGCAATAAAAATTGTCTTGTGTAACATTCACCTAATTGGCACAGAGTTCCACTAAAAGTGCAGTTAAAGGGACAAAAGAAAAATGCTATCAAAAATGATATTTTCACATGTGAGGATGTCATGTGTTCACATATGATGATATCATAATATTTTCGTTTTCATCAATTTGATACCACCTGGTATACCACTAACTTTTATATACATGTAAAAATTGATTAACTATTAGCACTGGACGGCCCTTGTACATGCAATTCAGAGAGTATTATTATCCAGTGCTCATAATTTTGAAATTACTCACCCAATTTATCCCCAAGCTGTCCTTGACACTCAGTCTAATGACTAAAACTACTAATTTGAAATTCGCTACAACCATGTCACTTCCACTTAATGAGAAGTCTCTAATGTTTCATTGTATTTTGATTCATCTTCAAGTCGCAGTGTTGCCCACTTGTTTGGAATACTAATCTTATTCCATGTGTTGGCAAAGTCCACAAACTTGTCCCAAAAGTCTGGCTTTGTAGAGTCTTCAAAGTATCCATTTTCACTGGCAAATTTACGCTGTGCAGAAGAAGAAAAGTTAGTCAGAGTGGGTTTCAATTTCCCTTCAAGGGTATTCTAACAATAAGTCATACCAGTACATGTATCTTTGGAATTTCTCTGCATGGCAACTACTAACAGAGTATGGTACATGTTGCGACAGAGGTTAGAATTATCAATGCAGCAGCAATAACAATTAACATACAATTGCAATGCATTATTGCCAAGAACTTTGTCATACATTAACCTAGGAAGACCATGTAAAATGATACGATTTCGTGTATAAATAAAGATTGATGAGCCCAGCAGTGGCAGATCCAGACTTTGAGCTAAGGGGGGGGGGGAACCCGGTTTTATTTTACTTGCCCAGCCAGCTTTTCTTCCTTCAGTCATTTCTTCTTATTTCACCCAAAATAAGAGGGGGGCCCTGGCCCCCTGGGCCTCTCCCCTAGATCTGCCACTGCCCAGTTTTTGCATACAATTCCTGATTGATATTTCAGTTCCTTTTGCAGCAAGTGTTCATACAAGTCATGTATCCACAGCTGCGCTAATTCTACAATGTGAGTACTTGGCTGTTTTGCCATGTACTGTATGTTACATTCTTCAGCAAATGACAGGCATGTACAAGGGGATTTGTCCAACTGCCAACTTGTATTTCTTATTCTTTAAAGTACTCTTCTGAGTATGCCTTCAAAAAACTGTTTGAAAGGCCCACAAATTGTCATAGCTAGTAATTGACTGAGCTATCTCTGAAATTATTACAGTAGTTGACATGCATCTATCATATTTTACAGCAATTTAAAGAAACAAAGTTTTTCTATGCAAAATTTGCCGCAGTAATGTTATGTATGTTCAGTGTTGATGAAGTGGATTTCTCTTGCAAGTTAGTTTCATTCCTACTGGGCATCATTTCAGTTTTAGCAGCTGCAAAAGTAGTAAAGCAATTTACCAGCAACATTGCAGTTTTGCCTGCATTCCTCATGTCTTCTTCTTTTGTCTTGAAGGGGGCATATAGTTTAGCTGTAAATTCAGCTATTTTAAGGTGGTTTAACTTCCTGTTGAGTACCTGGAATGCAGTAAGTAATAAAGTAATTAAAGTATTTAATGTAATCTGGATCACCTCTGAGACAATAAATAATGTAGCACATCTTAGACCCTTCTTATAGGTAAAGTGTTTGAATTTCAGTTGAATTGTAAAATATCATTTGGAATTTCAGGTTTCTGCGAGTGTCAACCAAACAGCTTACTACTTACAGATTACATACACTGTAATTATGCAAACTCCGTGTAACAAAAAATGTACAGTCCAGTCATCATAGCTGCATTAATAATTACCCATAATAATTACCCTGGCCAAAGTTTGAGCACTGGCCATAGTATTTACTTTTATTATGCCATCACGACTGGACTGTGCATTGCTTTTGGCTACATGCTTACTTATGAAGTCTGTAAGTATCAAAAATTTTGGAAGCTACATGTTTAGAATAGTATAACAGGAAAAAGACAGGAAGTCCATAGATGGGAAAACTTAATATTTTAAATTAGTTTAATTATTCATTTTGCCAATAAAATAAATAAACAGCATCAACATTAATTTTAAGACAGTTACAAACCTTTTTCCTTATATCTGCTCTCCATAATGTATATTTTTCCTTGCAATACGATACACAACTTGACACATGATGGGCATCAACCTTGTCAGTTCCACCTAACAAGATTTCAATTTTTTCCTGTGAAAAAGGTCACTTGATGTAAGTTTGATACAACTACAAACTACTTTGAGCATTTAACTGCTTACATAAATTTTATTTGGTCTATATATACACATGCATAACAATGTAGAAGTGACCTGACCAACTGCATCACATGACTAATAAACACTGGAGTACATTTACCCATAAATTTAATTCTAGAGTCAGTGTACACACTGTATTAGGCTTTGAAGTTCATATTCTCCTCTCCTAAAAGGAGATTTCCGGCACTTCACAGACAATGAAACACATTGGAAGTCCCCGTTTAAGAGGTTCAACTGTACTTATCTTCTTGAGTATAATTTATAGGACCCGTAACGAGTTCTGCATTGACTTTCGAGGGCTTCACTTTTGTAACTGGTGTTTCTTAATAATATTGTAAATTTTAATAGTAATGTTTTTACTTCAACTGATTCTTATTCATTAGATTTTGCCACTGTACTATTATGTCTTAAATGCCATTAGCTCTACAAATAATTTGTTGTCCCAATTAATTAACAGGGAACTTTTATTTACTATATTTTTGACAGAAGTCATAATTTTATATGCACTTAAACCATCTCTTTTATTTGTGGACATCATTGTTTAAATTTCTCATACCTTTAATTTTTCCAAAGATCCATGGACAAGCCATGGTCCATGCACTACAAATATCTCTTTTGCTTTTAGCACCAGTTCTCGCTGCAAAAAATATATTACATTGGAGAAAATGATATCAAAAGGAAACACAAAAATTTGATTATAAGAAATCAGACATTCCATGGATCTGTTTAAAAGAAATTGATTAATCATTATTATACAATACATTAATATCATTACTGTTAATCTCATTTGCAAAAAAAGGCCTATTTTAAGATAGCTATCAAATACATTACTTACACCTGATTGATGTGAAGTAGCTAAGGCCTTCAAATTTACCTACCTCAAAACCACAGGTCTTGACAGTGAATGGAAATTTCCGTTGGTTTTGCACTTGTTGTTTTAGTTCCTGCAGTTCAGCTAATGCTTGCCGAAGTAGAACAGAATTCTGTTGGGATTGTCTCACTAGGTCAGTGAGCAACCGCTCTAATTAAAGGAGATTAGTAATCATTAGTATTGATGAGTTCAAAGTACATAATTTGCTATTTTTGAATGTGCTGATAAGGATTGCATGTGCATAACAACTTTGCTTTTTAGAGTCATTATAATTTATAACAATATATATACATGTAATCAACTTGTATGTTGCATTGACTTGTTATGTTGTTCATTATACAATTTTGGTGATTTTTTGTAATCTGCATGTCTTCTTGCTGTCAAAGTTAATTATTACATTGTATGTCATGATAAATAACACCAAAGAAATGTAAACCAGGACTTATATTGAGAAGTGACCTTTGGACCATGTTGTAGCACAGGATCTCCTGGTAGTTACTTACAGAAGTAGTCAATAATTGCTCAGTTTGAGCAGCAATTCAAATAGGATTTCACAATATGGGTCATCACTGTCACTGGCCACTAAAAGGTTACAAGTCAGAGAGATCTCAAAGAGAGCTCACCTGTACATTTGTATTTTGCAGGTGTACATGTTTACATTAATTAGTTTAACGTCACTCCATACCTGTAGAAGGAAGAGCAGCTATGACTGTGAATGGTTGCCCATTGCTGGCTGAACTTGATGGCACTGGAGAGTTCTGTGCTATGGATGATGATCCATGAAAAATAGCTGAATCATTCAGTGCACCAGCAGAGGCAATAGGACAATGCCGAACAGCATCTTCATTAGCCTTCAAGAGGAAATGGCACAAATTACACACTTTGTATATCTTAATATATGGCAGATTTGACTGAGGCCCCATTAGGGAAGCAGATCTGAGTATTCCATATGCTGTTGATTATTGACCTAACACATATCCCATATCTCAGTAATATGCCATTTCCAAGTTCTGTTGTGCCTCTGTTTCAAAATGAGTTTATCAAAATGCAAAACCTTTCATATGAAAACGGGTTTTTCCTATTTATTGAGGGAGTTTTTGCATAGGGCTAACCTCCTAACTTCCTTTTCTAGAAGTACTTTTATTCTTAGTTTTTTTTTTATTTGTATATATAACTTGCTTCTGGAATAAATAAAGTATGTATGTATGTTCTGCATGCAGTTTCATTTTCATGCAAATCAAAGTCATTTTCATAAGAATGGTTTCGTTCTTAGACTCGCTTTGAAACAGTGGCACAAGGGAACACGGAAATGGCCTCTTCTAATTTCAAAATTTTTCTGAATGTACATTGTGTAATTCAGATAGCGCAGGATATGTTTTAAACATCCCATATCCCACAGGGCTGTCATTAAGGGCCGTAACCCATAGCACCTGATACAGCTGAGTATGATTGATTTCCTTTAATTGATGCTACAGGTGAAATTGCCTGTTGTTGATAGACTTCACCCATTAAGTAACAAATTTGCTACGAGTGTGGAGAATAAGGCTATGGGTGACTAAACCCTGGCCTGTCCCATTAATTTTCCCTCCTAATATCTTGACTATCCCGTAAAATCTAGGCTCAATTACCAGTTGCTGTTCGAGAAAGGAGCACGGGCTTGGTACTGTTAATTTCAACCAATAAAAAACTTGCCTGCCGGAATCAAGCAAGCTGTAAAAATTATCTTTCTCAAAGTAGCAAAGAAGTTGTGTGATGTGAAGTGCGATTGTATAACAGGGCATTTAACCAAATACCGCCAACAGATAAAATTGTACCCGATCTAAACCATATACAGGGGTAGTGGCATTAATACAACATGCACAAAAGTCAACAGCCTTATGCCAGAGAATCTATATTTGAATCTGCATGTGGTGCCAGAATGTAAGATAACAAACAAAGTTGATAAAAGTGAGGGATAAACAAAAACACCGATCTCAAGAAACAAAACACTTGACAGTTGATGTGTATGGTAGCTAGTCTTCTTGAAGGAAAGTGATACTAGTCTCTGGCGAAGCCAAAAAAATAAAATAAAGCAAACCAATCTAGCAAAACGAAAACCTGGTGTCAACACCATGCACAGCAACATATGTGTGACCTTTGACGTAACAATTGCCGCACCACAGGCAAACAGCTTTGCTCTACTTTTTTAGAAAAAACTCCTATAGTACACAGCACATAAGGCCCTTCTGCAACAACAATGTGAAACAGAATATGTTGTATTTACTGTAAGGTTTCAGATAGAAATATATTTAACAAAAAAAGAAGCCTAAGCCGTGTACTATTATAGTGTGATAAAACACGATGGTCATTTGAGAACACGAGGGAAATGTAGAAAACACGAACCGCAGGTGAGTGTTTTCTTCATTTCTCAAGTCTTTTCAAATGACCGGAGTGTTTTATCACAGTGTAATACAAGGCTTAGGCTTCTTCATTTCCTTTAAAATATACATTTTACACCCGCAAAACAATAAAACACGCTTTTTCTATGTTTTATACTCTGATAAAACATGGGTTTTTGACAAATCAGAGCGCGCGTAGGGTCCTATCTATGTTTTAAAATACAAATATTATATCCCAGCTGATTGACCCTTAACTGAAAATTCACAATTTTTAGAAGACACAGTGATTCAATGCCGAACAATCTGTCAAAAGATCTGCAGTTTATGGGGTGATCATGTGGCCTAACGACTGTATACTAATTTGACTTATTTACACTTGATATACAAGTTACTTGTATTCGATTGTATAATAATTATATGTGAGCTTATGTACAGAACTTTTTCTGAACATTTAGACAAGTACTTAGTTTTCAAAACAAAGACTAAAGTACAACGAAAATTCAGCAAACTTCGAACATAATTACATCCTTGATTGTGCCCTCGATTTCACAAAAAAATTACGCTGAGGTGATATGGTTGCTTTTGAAACATGAAAGTCTTGTAATTATAGCTGTATATATTGTAACCGAGTCATCACTATCACCACTGAAGTCAACGCGAAGTCATGTCACAAAATTTATGGTTAATACTCAGCTTGTAAGCGTTAATAAACTTGCGTTGAACACAAGGTCGCGAATCGCTGCTACCGTATTTGTCAGACGTTGGCAAGCAAGGGCATTTCAGTGGGAGCGATATGGGAGCCATATTGGTGAACGCATGACCTAATGTTACACTCGACGAAGGGAACCACCTTCGCCACTCAATGATCGAAAATGTTACCTCTGTATTGCTTTCTAGGTCCAGCTCATCTTCATCAAAATTCAAAGTTGTCATCTTCTCAAGCAAATCTAAGAAACGTTACTGGATAACTGTCAAACCAGTGCTCTGCCGCTCAGAAAGAAACGGCAAGGAGAAATATACGAGGTTGTACGAGTGGTTACGGAAATGTTCCGAACATATTGAGTAGCAATAAAGTAAAATACAAAACAAAAGAGCTTCTAAAATCAGATTCACTTCATTTCTGGGTGTCATTAATGCGAAAATGGTACATTGAAAAGGGCCTATTAACGGCCTAGGATTTTGCTGAATTCTGTGAAAGAATGTCGGAAACTAATCGGAATGGTATCGGATTATATCGAAAATCTCATGTACGGAGACTGGGTACTAGACGATCTCTGCAAGCGTTCAAAATGGCGGCGGTAAGTTACCATGTGCAGTTTACAAATTTCTTCTTTGTTATGTGAGAAAGCCAACGTTTCCTTCGAAATTGGTTATTTATGTAGTAGTTTTAAACTTACTCAACTATCTGTGGGGTTAATTCCAAAACTTTGCAAATGTGAAAATACGTAAACTTGACGTCAAAGTTTTTAGTGCAGGAGTATGAGTAAGATGTTATTTGATAAAAGTTACTTCAGACCTCGAATTTGATCTTTCTGTTCTTGATTTCAAATCATTTGTACTAACGACATTGTGTTTTTTAGAGTTTACTTTATCTCGGTTCATAAATGTTGATATGCGTTAAATCAGGCTCAGCAGGTTAAATAGTTGTTGATCAACTGAAAGTGTTTGCAGTCTCAACGTGCTGGAAAGGAGGTGTAGTAAGCTAGTTCACACCTTAGGTAGCCTACATGTACGTGTAAATGTAATCTTATGGGGATTTGTTACTATAAAACAATTATAAAGCTACATTTACTTACCTACCTGTGCAGGCTGCAGCACAGAAAGTTCAGGAAGTAAGAGACATCACAAGAATTGAAAGAATAGGTTGGTGATTAACTTTTACTCTCTGATTTGCATGAAACGTATTTTTACTTAGTTAAGCTTTATTATCTGCCTTCTCAGTAATTTAAATATTTTTTAACCCTTTATGGGATTAACATTATTTTAATGGACCAATTTTGATACCAATAGGCCTCAGTACATAGGAAGCTCTGGGAAATAACTGCAGAGTTTGTGAGTTTTGTACCCCAGTTGCAGAGCCTCGTGATCAGGTCTATTGTGTTAGGCTGAATTGTAATATAGTAAAATTGGTATACTCATACAGTTGTTATCAAACTCGCACGGTAAATTATACAGGCCATCTGATAGGGTGCGGAAAAAAAAGAAAAATTATGCGGATAATTTTCGGCAATATTATGCGGAAGAAAGTGACGATTATGCGGAAAAGATGCCAGATTATGCGGAAATTTCTAAATTAATAAAGTCGTTCCCTTGGCTTTTTCAAATGTATAAAATACTCGTTAACGTGTTACGGAGAATTTAACTCCTTCATGACATGTTTGACCTTTCGCTGCATTCGTGGACGGCTATTTCTTCATTCAACACAGTTTTTCTATAGCGTTTTGTCCGAAGCTTTAGTAACCAGGCATTGAATCGGACAAAGAAACTGGATAACGGAAGTCTGAAAACTAGAACCCAGGCCTATCACCAGAAGATGCCTGTGGAACACCTGGAGGTTTAAATTGTTTACGAACGAAAAGGCGTGTTTTCATGGCTGTTTTGGGTGAATAACTTCTTCAAATGATCACTGTCTTCGTTAGTTTTGCTTCTGAGGATGGTAAGCAGATGCTTTCTCGCTCATATGTAGCAATTTCTAGTTTTATGCGGAAAAATGCCCAAAGGATGCGGAGGTTGCGGAAGTAAGCGAATTATGCAGATCCGCACCACCGCATCCTGTCAGATGCCCTGATTATAGCTATCATGTATACCCATAAGTTAGGTTCAGTGCATTCTGAGCACAAGACCTGTTATTTTTTTGACAAAAATTCCTCAAAATTTTGGCATATCATCAGTGTGGGGCTGCACTTCAGGAGTGATGTAGCAGCTCTTCTAAGATCTCACGTGATTGGCTTTGCTACCCTTTGAGAGTACAATAGAACAAACAACAGAAACAATGCCCCTAGCCCTAAAACAATAACAGCTGTCACAATGATTAAACAAAAGCAGCTTACATCAGCTGCTACATTACTGCACTTCAGGGCCACAGAAATAGAAATTATACAATGTGCATTCTTTATCATTATCATTAGAATACATGACGATTCAGTTTTCATTATCATGAAATAAAAAAGTGTAGTCACAGAATGTTGTTTCCCTTTTCTACTTTTCTAGTTCTGGGTTTACATCTTACTATAAAATGAAAATACTTTTTTATTTATTTTTTTTGTTTGTAGGTGCCCATTCCCACATTCGTGGTCTTGGTTTGGATGATGCACTAGAAGCCAGACAGGTATGTCTTTACATGAAGCTTCATTTAACTTGGAAAAATTATACAGAAACTGCTTTCAGGCTGGGTACATCTATTCTGTATCTTATTGATAATTTTTTTTTTGAACCACCCATCTGCTACATGTGTAATTCACTGGTAAAACTCATTACTGAAGCTCACTTTTTGCAGTGATATTGGTCTTCTGTGCATGCGTAACAAGCATGAAGTTTTACTTGAAAAAAGTTGCTAGAAAAACTTTGCTCGCAAGGAATTTCACCAACAATGACGTCAGACTGAACCATCTCTATGAACCACCCATTTCTTTTGCATAATTTCATAGCATATAGCTATGTTACAGTATAATACACAATATGCATGTACATGTACCATATGATTTGATGAATGAAATTCAATGTGATGTACAGTTTAGGATCAACTGACTGACACCTTTGATCAGTTGAAACTTTGTCTAATGGTCCAGAAAATGGTACATTTGACTTTCTGTATGGTATTAGCAGACACCTTCTGGAATACATGTAGGCACTAGAAGGTTTAGAATGTAGCTCGGAAGACCTGGCAAGGGTAACATAGAGAAGAACATTAGAGAAAGAACAGAACAATACATGATGCACAAGCTAAAGTGTTACAAAAGTAGCCAATCAGAACAAGGCAGGTTGGCCAGAGAGTATGGTGGCATCATGTATCTTCTGAAATAATGGTAATTGAGCTATTAAAGTATAGCTACCAGCTGATACCTCTTCTAAGTAGACACGGTTTCAGGTTGCAAGGGTTTGTACCCACACAAGACTCAACAGTACAAAGAGTATATACAGGAGGTCTTTCTCTGTAGGTTTCTCAGGGAATGGTTGGTCAAGTTGCTGCCAGAAGAGCTGCTGGTGTTATTTTGGAAATGATCAAGGTAACATACATGTACATGTAATGCTAGCTGTTGTAGTTTTTAATTCAGCCTTCTCAAAATCAGCAGGTTGTTGCCTCAATAAGCCGCCTCCTGGAGGTTTGACAATCTTTTTCCAGTTGGAAAATATATTACAATAAATTTATGATAATGATGAAACTCATGACAAGCCATTTGTCGTCTGTCAGGGTGCAGAAAAAATAACAAATTACTTGTATGACACAATTTTCAGTGGGAACATGCGTCAATTATGCGAAAAACACACTTGATTATGCAGACAAATTTCAACGTTGACAAAATTGACAAAAACTCCTGAATCAAGTGTGCTGAACAACAGTGAAATGAAAAGCGCATCAAATTCTTACCCACAATTTAAGCTCTTCAATAGAATGCACATCATTTTCACCAACTTTGATATTTGCTTATACTGTAATAATCTTTTGAAGATATTTTTTGACAAGCGTTTCTTCATTTACAAATTAAAGTCTTCTACAGTGTATAGCATTTTAGCTCATTGTGTGTGCAGAATTTGTTGTTGCATTCCGTCCGGAGCTTAGTAATCCAGCAGTTACCAATGGGCCAAGTTTCCAGCTTGTGCCTTGAGGTTAAAAATTTGTTACGAATGAACTGGTTTGTTTTCACCACTGTCTCAGGAGTAAAACTACTTTAAAATAATCAATCTCTTTGGAATTTTGGCTTGTGGGGTTGTAAGGCAGCAGCTTTGTCGCAAATATGGCACATTTTTTTGTTTTATGCAGAAAAAAGCTCTGATTATGCCGAGAATGCGGATGTTAGCAGGTTACATGTATGTGGATCTGCACCACTGCATCCTTTCAGACATGCTCTGTCATGGCATCTTTGAGCATCAAAATTTCGAATTGTTTTCCCAGGGAAGGATACCCTGAAGCCCTGCTAGAGACCTGCACCCTAAGAACACTTGAAAGTGTGGCTTCTGTACCCAAACCACCTCCAACTTTCATATAACCTGCTCCAGGAAAACATTTTGAGAAGACTGTTAATGCTACAGCAAAAATAGTAAATTGTATCCAAGATTTTGTTATCAGTATTGACTTGCATGTAACACGTATGTACAGTAAATGCACAAAGACTGGGCATAGCAATCCTATGCTTTTTTTTCCTGTGGGACAGGGAATTATTGTTTACACACTTAAATATATCTGGAAATTATACATCCTTTCATCTTCTATTTGTTGAGCACTGTCTTATAGAAATTGCCTTTATCTGTGTGATGCAGTTAATATTAATGATAGTCTGAGTAAATACATGACATTGTATGTTTTAAATCTAGGAGGGAAAGATCGCAGGTAGAGCTGTGTTGATAGCAGGACAGCCTGGCACTGGAAAAACAGCTATTGCTATGGGTAAAATTGTGCTATCTTTGACATATTTAATAATATAGCTTTTTTGAGTAAGTAAGCATTACTTAAATTTACAGTGTACAGTTTCTTCTAAGCCATTGCTTTAAATTACAGTATATATTACATTTTATGCAGAGACTGTATTTTTAGAGGTTGTGCTGTAATTTAGTGAGCATAATTTAAGGGCAAATGTAAACTTAGGGCTAAAATTGCTGATTAATATACATGTATATAGTGTTAAACACATTATTTTGTGCAGACTAGTTCAAGTTAAGATCATGCCAGACGTTCTGTTTGTTTTGGACCAGACATTTATGTGTAGGTAGACACCTAGCTCTATGTAAAGCTACACATTAACCATTCTTAGCACGTGCAGCAGGTAAGGGCTATCATAACTCTCCATCAATATCTACAGTGATAGGACCTACCTACTGAATGAGTTAGATGAGGCAGGACAGGAAAACTCGTTTTGGTTCTCAGCCAATTTGCAGGCTATACACAGGCTTAAGCTATACAACATGTCTTCTACATTGTAGGCAAACATTTTCCCACCCAATCCTCCCATGAAGTCAATAAGTTCAAATAACTTATGAGCTTATTTACAACTATTAATAGTAATTGCATTAATAATATTATTTAAAGGTACAGTGTATATGTTCCTTAATATTATTGATGATAACATGTGTGCTTCTCTCTAGGCATGGCTCAGTCTCTTGGTCCAGACACCCCTTTCACAGCTATTGCTGGTAGTGAAATTTATTCATTAGAAATGGGAAAGACAGAAGCTCTCACACAAGCTTTCAGAAGGTCCATTGGTGTGCGAATAAAGTGGGTGACACAAATTTGAAAATATTGCATAGTATCATTTAGTGTTGTTATGGAGTGTCCTTAAAAAAGATATCATTGCATCCAAGACTGTGGTATGTGTACATGTAGTATACAGGGCATCTGACAGGATGCGGTGGTGCGGATCCGCATAATTCGCCTACTTCCGCATCCTCCGCATCCTTGGGTCATTTTTCCGCATAAAACTAGAAAATTGCCCCATGTAAGCGAGAAAGCAACTGCTTACCACCCTCAGAAGCAAAAATAGCGAAGACATTGATCATTTTGATGAAGTTATTCACCTAAAACAGCTACCAAAACAGGCCTTTTCATTCGTAAACAATTTAAAACCTCCAGGCGTTCCATGCATCTTCTGTTGATGGGCCTGGGTTCTAGTTTTCAGACCTCTGGTATCCAGTTTTCCTCGTCCGATTCAATACCTGGTTACTAAGCTTCGGAAAAAACTGTAGTAGAAAAATTGCGTTGAACGAAGAAATAGCTGTCCACGAATGGCAGCAAAAGGTCAAACGTGTCATGAAGAAGTTAAATTCTCGGTAAGACGTTATCAAGTATTTTATACGTTTGAAAAAGCCAAGGAAACAACTTTATTAATTTAGTAATTTCCGCATAATCTGGCATCTTTTCCGCATAATATTGCCGAAAATTTCCGCACAATTTTGCATTTTTTTCCGCACCCTATCAGATGGCCTGATATTACAGTATAGTCCGAGGCTAGTGGATTTTGCTATCAGGCTCTGTCCATCACTTTAGGAAATCCAAATTAGAGAAGTCAATACTGTAAGAGACAAATTCTGGGGGTTAGTAATATACAGTATATAAACTAAGGTAAATATTTAACCCTCGGCTTAAAAGACCTGGATGTGCTGAAACTGAAAGGCTTTGACAAAAAGGGCAATAGCAATTTTTGGCTTAAACTCAACATTGCCAATTGAAACCTTGTTTTGCTCAGGGACAAGCACGGCAAAGAAAGCAGCTACGGTCGATTCTACATTGTTTTCATACAAGTATGTCATTTCTCAAAACACAGGTAGAGCAAATTAACCAACATTAAAATTACATGTGGCTAGTAAATACAGGTATGATTTAGGCAAAGTTAGACTCCAACCAATACAGTCACTCAGCAGTTTCTTCTTTGACAGTATATTACCTGTGGGGCACCCTGTAGGGTTCAGATTGTGCTTCACTGCACTACATGTGCAATTCAGCTAGCTGATCTTCACAGATCATTTGCAAATCTTTGCATTCCCGCTTCTACGTGTAGGGTTGCCATGGCTACCTCCCTTCAGCTTAAGGACGTTCGCGCCCATTGCTACTGCGCATCTCTAGTGCGCACGCTATTCATTGGTCACGCACATGCCACGTCATTTTCAAGCGCGCGCACCGAGTCGAAAACTCAACAAAATATATAGTTGATGACCTTTGCGTTAACTTTGTGTGCGAATATTTTTGTTGGATGCTCGGTGACCCCCACTTTTTTTTCGGCAGATCACTTCCTTTCCTGATTCTCTCCATGATACTAAAAAACAAAAAAAATCTGTACGTTGGAAGTTTTAATTATATCTCATATACTGTTTAAATAGGGTCGAATTGGTACATGGATACAGCTGTGCGTAACTTAGAAGTTGTATTTTTTAAGGCTAATTCTAGCTGATTTAATGGCATATGTAGCAAAGATCTATCAAATAGGCCTATATATGCTGTGTTAAACACACATAACTTAGATATAATTCTCCAACTTAAATATATGCCGATAGTAATGAATCCGGCCAGAATCGCCTCAGTGGCTGGAAATCCTAGAACTGCTATGATCTGTGATGCGCCTTATCTTCAAAACGAGTTCGGTGACCCCCGATTTTTTTTACGTTTTTCATCTAATCTTATCATTTTCTACCTGCAGTCAAAGTTTTAAAAAGATCTGTACGTGGGAAGTTTTTGGGCGCGAACGTCCTTAAGGCTTTAAGCTCCCCACTTACCCTTATGGCATGAATTTCCTAGCTCATCTATTAGTGATGAGTTTAAAGGACGATAAACGAACCTCCTGCATGCAAAATTTGGAGTTGTTTAATTGGCAATGTTTTGTTTTAGCCAAAAAGTAGTTGCACCTTTCATTTCTTACTAATCATTTAGAAAAATGCATCCAACTGATTTGTTATTCACAAGAGCAATATACATGTAAGATCTACATGTACATGTACATGTATATTGTGATGATAAAGATTTTATTGTATGGTGGATATGTTCCTTTTGTTAACTGTAGGCCACAAAATTTCTGGCTGCCACAACATTTTGACAGGGCTGTGGTATCCCAGTTTCTCATCTGGTGAATTGCGCATTATGTCAACTTGTAGCAGATTGATTTTTTTTAATCCTTATCTTCTATCCTTTATTTTTAGAGAGGAAACTGAGATCATAGAAGGTGAAGTTGTTGAAATACAAATTGACCGACCTGCAAGTGGAACGGTGAGTTTTGTTAACAAATAATGCAAATACATTTACCCTAATGGCTTGATTAAGAATCACCAACTGCCCCCAAATTCACCACTACAACTGTAATTAATCACAAGCCAAGTTTACTGTCTTCATATTCTGTGATATCAAGTCATTGCCCTGATCTGGCTGGATTTTTGACCGAATCATCAGCATCTCATTAATTTTGGTCTCACCATGGGTATCTTAGCTTGACTTTGTCTTGTCAAAGTACAAACCATAGCTTCAACAAATTTTCCTGGTACATTTTACAGTTCCAAAGCTTTCTGGAAAGATACATGCACAATGTACACCTACATGGATAAATATATATTTAGTATTTGAGGTGTCCAGCACCTACATGTATTACACAGCAGTGTGTATAATTATACATTTCAAACAATCAAGCTGTGTTTTCATTCACTGCGACGGCTCAAACTACCAATGAAATTAAATGCTTACATTTTTTTCCCATTTAGGGAGCCAAGGTGGGCAAACTTACATTGAAAACAACAGAGATGGAAACAGTTTACGACCTGGGGACAAAAATGATAGAATCACTTACAAAGGAAAAAGTCCAGGCAGGGTAAGAGTCAGTTTCATTGTGGTAAGTTGTAGTCTGTGAAGGCGTGTGAGCCTCATGGTTAGTGCTGTCAACTCCTGATTGAGCAGTCCAGTTTCAAGCCCTGGCCAAGTGTCTTAAGCAAGACACCTCAACTCTCACAGTGCCTCTCTCCAGCCAGGTGTATCAAATGGGTACTGGCAAACTTAATGCTGGGAGTAACCCTGTGATGGACCAGCATATCCCATCCAGAGGGGAGTAGAAATACTCCTTGTCACTCCATGCTACAAAAAGCAGGATAAGCTCTGGCCTGATGAGCCACTTGGCTCGTATGCAGACTTTACATGTACCTTAGTTTGTACCTATGTTGTACATAGTAATGTTAATAGGATGATGTTGATGATCAAAATGTTCTGGATAATAGCAGTGATCATATGAATTTAGCAAAGAACACAGCACGTTCGAGTTTGACAAACATGTTTCAGCAGATCCATTTGCCATCTTCATTGTGAATTGAACCGTGCTCAGCAGAATATACTTTAAATGGTGAAGAAAATTTCTGAAACTCTGTTTAATTCACACTGAAGATGGCAGACGCATCTGCCAAACATGTTTGTCAAACTCAAGAGTGTCATAAAATTATTTTTGTTAAAATTAAAATCTAATGAATTTGTCAGTCATTACCAGTTATGATGTAAACTGTTGTATAAAAATTTAATTTAAAGAGAAGAAATGATGCAGGTTAACACTGATAGTTTCCTGTGTTTCCAGGGACATCATAACCATAGACAAAGCAACAGGGAAAGTCTCTAAACTTGGTCGTTCATTTAATAGAGCAAGAGATTATGATGCCATGGGGCCACAGGTACTGTGCTTTCTTCATTAGATAATTATGTTGTACAAGTACTTTTAGATTTCCATGTTGCTGAGAAAGTGGAGGCAAAACCCAAAACAGCAAGCAAATTGTGCAAGAAAAGCTTCCTAACCTCAGTTTGTGGTTTACATCCAGGATCCTTAGAGCAGAACCTGTGTGACAGCTCTGTCAAAACTAATGGACAAGTGCACAGGCTTGTGTTGTAGTGTGGACACAACCCAAAACAGCTAACCAATCCTTTTGCACAATGAATTTTATTGTGCAAGAAGAGCATCTTTTAAGAAACCTTGAGAATGTAGTAACTCCTGTAAGTAGAGGCTGTGTATCAGCTCTTACAAAACTAATGGACATGGGTAGTTGGCAGGTATAAAATTAAAATGTTATAGGAGATAAATAGTCAAATATACTCTGCGTTAAGCTACTTTCTTTTTCTTTCTTTTCCTTTTCTTTTTTTTATTTTTAAAATAATACATTTTAATATTTCATGCTGTCCCGATAATTTGTATGATGTACCCTATAAAAAAATTATTGTCAGGAAGCCTATAGTTCATAAGCCCCCAGCTTCTATATAGCCTTCCTTACCATTACCACTTTTAAAATTGTTAAGTTATCGTCTTTAAATTATCATAATTTCTAGTGTACTGCGTTATTTTTTTGTTTATCGCCATGTTGGTGTACCTCCAAGGGACACCAACATGGCGGCCTGAAAATAGTGTAAACATCTGGAACTTACTTTGGCTATTTAGGGCACTGACTATCTGAACTGATCAAGCAAACATTTAAATGAGCACTTTTCCTAATACTTTAATTTCTAAAAAGGCTAGAAATCCCTAGATAAGTATATATTTCTCGACAAACACGTTCATAGCTTTACGTCATGCACCGCCTTAACTCTGAAATTTAAAATAGACAAAACACATTCTTGAGCTGAAAAGTTGTTCACAGATATAGATTTAACCCCTCTCATGCCTGATGAAAATAATAACTTTGGTGGCTCCTTAGTTTTGGATTTTAAAAAATGATGGCGTCTTGTGCAACCCAAGAATACATATTTTAGGAACATGGAATTGACTGTTTCTGTTTCAGACCAAGTTTGTCCAGTGTCCAGAGGGCGAGATACAAAAGAGAAAAGAAGTTGTTCATACTGTCACTCTTCATGAAATTGATGTCATCAATAGCAGAACACAGGGATTCCTGGCTCTGTTCTCAGGTAGGCACAGGAAAGTTTGTTTTGTTGTGTAATGTCGTTGCTCTTTTCATTTCCACTTACGTGTATGTCAGTGTCACTAAAGGGTTTTTTATCATTGTCATTTGTTTTTTTGTGGTCTTATTTTACTTGTAGTGAAGGTATGGAGGGGAAAGAAAAGGCAATGCTATAGAAGTAACCAGTGACTTACCAGCATTTTTTCTGCAGGAAAAGCAAAACTCTAAGTCATTTCCTTCAGTCTCATACCTACATATTTACTAGAATGTATATTTTATGTTCTTATAATCATTTGTAATTCAGTTTAACACTGTATCCCCTTCAGGTGACACTGGTGAGATCAAAGGAGAAGTTCGAGAACAGATCAATGCTAAAGTAGCAGAATGGAGGGAAGAAGGAAAAGCTGATATTGTTCCCGGGGTAACGAACTTTTCATTATCTGTTGTCCATCCATGCACTGCAATAATGATATTGATTGACTTAGCAAACTGTGTTTTTGTGATTGTTTTTCCTTTCTATAGCTCTATGTCATTATCTTGAATTGTTTATGGCTTATGTCATGTGTCAGACATACAACTGAAGTCATGTTGCTGTCACTCATCAGAGGGAACTGCATCTTTCATTTGACATTTATTGCTTTTGTCCTTTAGGTTCTGTTTATTGATGAAGTTCACATGCTTGATATCGAGTGCTTCTCCTTTCTAAACCGTGCACTGGAAAATGACATGGCTCCAGTTCTCATAATGGCAACAAATAGAGGAATTACAAAGTAAGACAATACTTTTAGAAACCACACCTTATTTAACAACCAGTGAGCAATAATTAAAGGTCTTCGTGCAGAAAGGGCGTACATCCGTTTTTGGGCCGATTTTCAGTTTTTTGCAGGATCGAGCTACTTTTTGGCAGACTGACTTGTTTTGGCATGAAAAGCATCGTTCCGTAACTTTTTTGGTCGATTTGCGCTTCGTTCTCCTCCCCCCCCCCCCCCCTCCCCATCCCGCCCCACCCTCCTCAGGGTGGCTTCCCCTCTAAATATTTTAAATTTTCTGGATGTGTCACAGTTGTGTGTATCGTTTTTTTTTTTTTTAGAATTCGTGGAACAAATTATAAGAGTCCCCATGGCATTCCACTTGATCTGCTGGACCGACTGTTGATCATCTCTACATCGCCTTACCAAGAAAAGGATCTAAGGCAAATTCTCTCGATAAGGTAAAGTGAAACTACTACTCATGTTGTTTTTGTGTACAGTAACTGTGTACACAAGTGAGTATGAAATATCATGTATTTGAACTGCAGAGAAAGATATGAAGAAATCATGATTGATCATCGCAGTTATACAGTCACACAGCTTATAAGCAGTTGTGAAATAAAAGGCTGAAAAAAAATTGCTTGAGTTGTGTGAATTCGTGTAACTGCGATGGTCAGTCAAGACTCTGTAGTAACTGGTTATACGTGATAGGAGAAGGTACGATTTTATTTTTTTACACGGTGTGATACGAATGTTGTGTGAATAAACCCAAACTACAGGTCAACAATGTTAAAGCAAGACTCCACTGTCGAAGCAGATTGCGTTTTAATATTATTGTTACAATAGGGAGTTTAAAAAAACCACGACGGCGATGGCCCGGCAACGGCAACGTCGCTAAACAAAAGGTTTATGAGTAGAACAATTTATATTCCGAATATAACGTTGCGTTCCATATTCAATTTCGAGATAGTTTTGACACTGAGAAACAGACTAAACGATTTTAGAGTTTCACGAGATTCGTATGTAAAATATAAGTTGAAAAACAATGAGAAACAGACTAAACGATTTTAGATTACCACGAGATTCGCATGTAAAATATAAGTTCATTTTTTAATCGACGTCCTCGGCGTCGTGGTTTCTTAGACTCCTTAATAATATTGCCAAGGCTTATATAAACTGAAAGCCAAGGAGCTTAATCACGGTATTTTGATCACGTACAAAATTACCTTTTCTTTCAAGGAAACCTGAACCTAGTAGTTTACTAAGATGGAAAAACACCAAAGAGATAATAATAAACCATAAAGGAGCAAGGATGGTTAAGGATGAAGAAGATTGACAAGGATTAGAAACGACAAACTTGAAAAATTAAAGCTAAGCTTTCGAAGATGCGCAAACCTTGACGGAGCTTCTTTAAAAACAGGAAAATTTAAAACCCATTCTGCCTTTCCATTTATTAATATTATTTTGAATTTAAACTGCAGTTCCCTTGTAAGTCGAATGCTTTTCGTAAAAATTATTACCTGTCTGCCGCTTTACAGTGCATTGAGAACGGTCGGTTTGGCTATTGAATATTATTCTGTTGTCTCGCGAGAAAACGAGTGTGGCTATGTTAATAGTCATATTAAAGAAGATTATTTTGGTAACTTAACTACGAAATATGTCAGAAGGTCAATTGCCAGGCTACCAGGATAATGTTATTGTTTTATTTAAAGCTCGCACATCGAAATATATGAACCCGAAAAATTCCTTGTGTTGCAGATGTGAAGAGGAGGATGTGGAGATGTCAGAGGATGCTATATTCTTACTGACCAAAATTGCTCAGGAAACATCTCTAAGATACTCCATTCAGCTTATTACAGCCTCTAGTCTTGTGTGCCGGAAGAGAAAGGTACAGCCGTGTGAATGATGCTGGATTATTTGCTTATAAAAAAACGTTTAGTTATAAAAGCAGTTAAGATGGAACGATTTAAGTGAGATAAACGGTGTCTCTATTGTGAACTTTGAGTTTCTCTTTTCCTCTTTTCTGAGTCGCATGTTACACTATAGCTTCAAAATTGTGAAAGGACGTATTGACAAAGGAACTAGTGAATGGATATTGTAGCTGAGCTCCGGCAGCCCAAAGCGCCGCCAAGCGGAGCCCCATACTCATAAGGAAACAGAAGGAAACCCATGAGTTGATTTTCCCACGGTTGACAGGCTAGTAGTATCGCTCTTAGTCGCGTACGCACGACGAGGGCGGAGTTGCGCAAGATGACGGCCATACTCCAGCTAATAGGTTGACAGGAACATGCAGCCCAATGGTTTATAGCGTTATTCTTTGATATCGGACATCCCTGTTCTCGTCAATTGTCACCTGTCAAATCAAGGTATCCGCTGGCCAGTATCAGGTGGCCATATCGTGGGCTCAAGTTTAGAGTCCATCGAGGTCAAGCGTTTTTCTGAAGTTTACCGCTGACCAAGGCTCATGTCAGGTTAACTTGTAATCAGGGCCGGGTTGTTCGTACCGTGCTAGAAGAGCTTTCTTTCTGGCAAGTCTTTCAGCATGTGCGAAGTCGTTTGCGTCTCTTGTATTTCGCGTAGTCGGCTTGTTTACTTCCCCGAGCGAAACCTCTGCCACGAGCCTCTGACCAACGTTCTTTTATTTTCTTTCAGGGAACTGAAGTGGATGTTAATGACATCAAGCGAGTGTATTCCCTATTCCTGGACGAAGCTCGCTCCAGCCAGTTTCTTAAAGAATACCAGACAGAATTCATGTTCCACGAAGAAGAATCACCCGAGGCCACGTCTGAAGCCATGGATACTGAGGCCGGGAATGATTGATGTTGTTCTTAGATCTCTCCATTAGTTGCGCGGCCCTTGCGAACATTTGCAAACAAACTCAGTGAAAACCATTTTAGTCTGTTACTTGCAATTCTGAATAGTCTTTCTCAGTGTGAAGTGAATGGAGCATTCAGTAGTGAAGATGCAACCACACGAAACAACGTTTTAATGGGGAAAACAGCATAACCGCACTCAAGAAAAGTAGCAGGGACCAGTTGTAGCGACAAATCCCCTCGTGTGTGCACATGCCGCTGAAATATAATTATATATATATGTGTGTGTGTGTGTACAAGCTGTGATTTTGCCCTTGCTACATGCCGCTGGAACATGTCCTTTTAGGTGTCTGCATCTTAAATTTTGTTAGCGAAGAATGCGACGGCCAGATGAATTGTAAAAGCATTCGGCTGTTTTGCTTTAGATGTTCTAAGGGTCACAACGTTTGCTGTTTGCTCTGTGGAAATCACAAAACACTACTATTATTATCTTAACTATGTTGAGGTGATATTGTTTGTAGGCTGTATAGTAGAAGGCTGTTTGTAACAAAAAGTGGCATTTCACATAATGTTAGTCTCACGTCGGTTTCATCTCAGCCCGATCTACCCTCAATCATAGCTCCACAATCCATGACAGGTCGACTACCACTGGCCCTTGACTGAAACGGTACTGGTCAGTCATGTAATTGTTTCCTTTCCCATCCTCTCCCCCCCCCCCCCCCTCCCCCCTCTCTCTTACCCCCTTTTCCCTCCACCCTCCTCTCCATCCTCACCTAAATAGTGCTTCAGTCGAGGAAAATTTCCCAGAATAACTTCTGACAGAATGGAATGTTCCACACAGCTTTTCAAATGTGTCCAAAATGAGCCTGAGAGAAGTGGAGCAATTTGGTTGAAAGAATTTCTCATCCTTTACTTCCTTACTTTATCGGGCCGTGAAATCATCTATGGCTTTGATTTGAGTTCAGTAATTTAGTGATTAAAGCAATTATCCGGGTGTCATTATTTAGCATTTTGCTAACACTAGCTACAAGCTTAAACAAGCGCTGGTCTGCGGAAAATTTTGAATGGAAAGGACGAATGGCTTGGGTCATGGCCCATAGCGA
>JAHPZR010001156.1:0-73841 GCA_019787425.1 Platygyra sinensis | reverse complement strand
GCTAATTGACAATTAAGCACTCGTTCTTTCTATGTAGGATTCCCCCCATGTTTGGGTGATCTCTCTTGACTTGTTTACCTTGATAATCAAAATGTAAATTTTCTTTCATTTGCTTGCTCCATCATTACGTAAACAGCTCTGTGTTTCCATCGAGTTAAGAAACATGATTTTTAACCAATCAGCTGTGTGGGTCTATTTTCAATAGGGCTGTTTTCTAATCACTGTTCCTTCTGTAAGAACTGAAAACCCGCTCTTAATATAAAGTATGCAGTAATGTTTCTTTTCTTTTTAGGAAATACAAGTTTACCAGACTTTTCAAGCAGACAGACGATTACCACCCCATGTGTATTCTAAATGCAAGACTATTCTTAAATCCATGTGCCACTCTTCAAAAAGTCAATGTTGTGTGTTGACTGGCAATAGTGCCTCAGGAAAAACAGAATCTCTCAAGCACATCTTGGGCTACATTGTTAATGTGGTTGTGCCAATACAGGCCAGCCTAAAATCAAAGTTTTTACAGGTAGTACTGTGGTGTGATGTGATCTGTCTGTTATCCTACTATCCTAATCCAAACTTTTTTAGTTTCTTGTTTGAAGATCTTTCTTGTTTACTATAAAGCGGTAATTAAATTAAGTATCTCAGCAAAATCTCAGTATGCTAGCTGAATGAAAATTGTAATGAGTATAGAGGTTTTGCACAGCAGCCATGTTGCACGGTAAGAACAATAGATTCTCTTTCCTATGGGAAAAAACTTTCATTCTTATGCAAAATATTTTCATTGTTCCTGCCATGGAATATGCATGGCTGCTGTGCAAAACCTCTATCTTGGCAATTAAGTGAAGATATTTCTTATTTTCACTGTGATTGCAGCAAACTCATTGGGAACTGACCTAGATCTCACCAATCAAACCCAGAGCTGCCCATCTCCATCAACTGGGCTAAATTAAATTAAGTGTCCCAGGATAAAGGTCAAGTCTTCATGCACAATCAAGCCAAGAGGTTCATCAGGCTGGTGCTTATTTCAGTAGCATCCCAGCTGGATGGGATGCTTAAATCCATCACAGGGTTATCCTCCAGCATTAAATTTGCTGGTTATACCCATTTAATATTTACCTGGGTGAGAAGATTGGAAGACAGTATTAGTCAGAGAAAAAGGTTTTGCCCAAGAACAGACAGCACAATGACTCAGCTGGGCAAGGCTAATGCATCCAGGCTTTTGGCTGAGGAGTTGAAAAGTGGCTGTCCAAAATATGCTCACGTGAATTAAGGAATGGGTCAGAGTTAAAAATGCCCATAAATATCGAAAAAAAATAATTAAAAATCGCTAAAGCTAGCTGTGAAGCTGCTGTTTCATAGGTTTACTCTATCCGACGGAGGGAAATCTCAGAGCGAGTCATGTGACTCGACCGTTATTAATAACGGTATTTTGGCGCCATTTCAGTGTTCACTCTTTACCGTCTGTTTACAATAGTTTATGTAGCATCAAATTGAAGAGAAAACATTTAAATGCGACCTTAACTGACCGATGAATTTCAAATTAAACGGGGAATTAAAAAACATTTTGTTACTACCAGTTAAATTTGTCGTTCTTTTTCGTCGAAGGGTATTTTAGTCGATTAACGTGCTTTTTTAGCTTCGTTTTGAAAGAAAGATCAAATTCCCGTTTAGATCCTAGTTGCTAGTTTGATGATCTTGTTATTAAAATGGAAAAAGGGTCGAGGTAACTTCGCTAAGTACCTGTATTTCACGGACTTAATATTCTACTAACTGACTGAGTAGTCCGCCATTTTTGAACAGCGCGGCTTGGTCTCAGGGAGACTAAAAACGAGCCATTTCCTTCGCTGCCATGGCAACTTTATAATTTTTACAAGATGGCGGACGAGCTCGTTGTGGAGTGTATTACCGAAGTGCGTAAGTTTTCTCTATACAGCTTGTGTGCAAAATAAAAGATTACAAAACTGCTACATCATTAAAAGCAATGTTCTTAGAACTGATGGTTTTTTTTATCTCTTTGGGCCTTGTTAGTGTTTCACGAAGGAACGAGATGCGAGGTTCATAACCAGACGATAGGCCGAGTCACATTTTCGATAACTGATTTTCACAGCACTTTGCGCCTTTTTTGAGCGCTTGTGATTCTTACAGCCAATGACACTTGTGTGTAAATATGATATCGTGTTTCTGTTCTAAATTGGTCTAGCAATTTTCGCGCAATTAGTCAGTACGTAGTCGGGTAATCGTTCGCTTCGTGCAGTTCCAGTGGAAAGGGATACTTTGAGCAGGAAAAATTGAATTTGCTGTATTTCAGGTCTATTTGGATTGACTGTCCGGCCAATTCTCACGTCGATCATCGTTATTTGAAAAAGGATTCCTAGAATCTGTTATATGGCGGGCGTTTTCAACTGTAGCTTTGCGCGCGTAGCAGCACGAAACAGTGTGTATGACGAAAATGGCAAAGTTGTTCGCAACAAACTCACTCGCCTGCAGAAGTTCTTGCTGGTTTTTGCCGATAACAAAGAAGCATTCGATGTTTCTCAGCACACCTTTGACAAGAGACTACCCGTGCTCCTTAACAACTTCAACAAATGGCGGGGTGAAAACAAATCAAAATATTTGGAGCACTTAAGTTCTACTGCATGGGCATCTCTTTCGGCAGCCAAGAGAGGAATGCATACCCTATCCGACTACAAGGCTTGCCAAGCAAATGACCTTTTATTTCATTCACTCTTCCCTCTGAAATCAAACCGAATGAAAGGAGGTAACCCAGTAACTACATGCATGAAGGAAGCTACAAATTTAAGGAAAAAAAGGAAGACTGTAAAGCCTTCAAAAAGCACAGTCAAGGATATTGCTAAAAACATTTATTCCAAAATCAATGAGCCCTTTAAGAATCTTTACAACATTGACCTTGCTGAGGCCCTGACAAAAATTCCCGAAATTGGGATAACAAAGTCAAAAACAAAGGCACAAAAAAAGGAGGAAAGACGGGACACGGCAAGACAATTTAAAAAGGTCACTGAAGAACAGTGGTCCAAAGTTGACTGCAACACCATGCTTGGGACACGGCAATCCTACAACCAGAGAGATTCAGAGAGAAAATCTTTGCACTTTGAGTCCCCTGAAGAGGCCAAACTCCGGACAAAAAAGAGGAAGGCACTTGAAGAGGTTGGTCTTCGGAAGAAGAAGCGTCACTCGCCCGACCCCAATTCAGTTGACTTTGACAAGGAGGGTCTCCTGCAGGAAGTAAATTCAATGAAAGAGGGTGAAAAAGTAAGAATATGTAATCTTCTAGGTGAAATTAAAATAGTGACAGTAATGCAAGAATATATAGAAGAATAGTATACTAAATAATTATTATAGCAATGTATAGAATAATATATGTTTTCTCGATTCACTACAATTTTTGTCAAATAATTGGGCTACTATACTGTTTTTAGTACTTGCATGAATAATATATATTCTGATATAGAAAAATTGTTGATTGTCCTGAAAAATGTATTTTCTCCATTGACATATAGATCAACTTCTCTGAATTGGCCAGGAAGTATGGAGCCTCAGATAAAACAAAGGTTGGAAACATGGTGGTTAAAGAATTTCTGAAAGGAAACGGTGTGGAATTAGGAAAATTCTCGAGCCACAGAAAAAGTGATGTGCAAGCTCCAAGGAGGCGACTCAATAAAACCTTTGGTGGGGAGATTTCAACACCTGTACCACGCACAAGTAAAGCCTTGAGAGACACCCTGCGACAAAAAATTGCAGATGGGGAATACCAATTAGGAGAAATTATTACACCCAAGTGCTATAAGAAGCTTTCGTTACATCCTGATGGTACTCTAAAGGAGGAGTATTTTTGGGTGAGTGGAAGAAAAATTCCTTTACTGGACATACGAAAAAGACTTTTGGAGGAGCATGAGAAAGAAGGTCTTGTGAGAGACCATTCAGATGCACATTATGACAAAATGACCATTGAAGAAATTACAAATCGACTTAAAGAGCTTGGAGAATTGGCCAAACAGTCTGAAAGTGAAATGACAAGGCAGGAATTGGTAAAATTGCTTCAGCACTGGGAGAGAACAAGGCACCTAATTTTTTGGTCTGACCATTCCAGCATCATGAATCATGGACATATCCTGCTCACTGTAAATGCTATCTATGATCCAGCATTTTACTTCACTTCTGAGGAGGTTGGTGGGAAAGATGTTCAAGAATTGGTAGAGAAGCCCCAAATGTACCTCATGGCCAGATGTAGAGACACTCTAGAAGATCAGTTGTTGTACAGTGACACTCGCTTAGAGGACATCCATCAACTCAACCTGGAGATAACCTCATCTCACAAGGTACCTATTCAAGACATCTGTAGAATGTTTCATGGTGACCATCCAGCGCAAGAAGTTGAAAGTGGTGAGCAAATTGGTGGCAATTATGGATGTTGTGGTTGTACTGGGGCATCAGTACAGTATATTGATCATGTAGCATCACTGAGGGCCCCACAAATCACACTAGACGAGAGACGGAAGAAAGTGATTGGAGGCCCAGCAGGAAGAGAAAGAAGAAATGGAGGTATCAATCCATTCCACCAGATGAGCAAAGATGAATTGATACGGGAGTGTAGAGGGCGACATCTTCAATCACTTGGCCTGCTCAAACCAGCCCTTCTAAGTAATCTGAGAGAGGAACTAAAGGGTGTTCAACGGGTTCCTGCCCTCTGTTTTCCAAATCAGACAGCTTCAATGAAAGATCTGAACTTAGGACAGTGCCTGTGGAACCCCTTCATGATCTCAAGGAGCATATAAATAACATTTTAAAAGAATTGCCCAAGCACCTCACTGAGGAGGAAAATGTTCTATTTGAAGAATCTGTTGAAGCAGTGCTTTCCACCAAAGAAAAGCTGAGGGGTTCAGACTACCGTCTCTGTTGTGTTGTTCTGGCTCTACATCTTGGAAAGAACTGCCGATTGACTATCAGAAGGCTTCTATACAGTCTGGCTGAACTATGTGAACTGCTGTATGCTCCTGCAGATAAGCGTACTCCCCGACTAATTCTGCGCCTGCATAATGTTACTTTCTCTCATGTCATTGCATTTAAGAAAGTATTCCACACTCCTGAAGTGCTCACTTACAGAAAGCTCTATGGAATCTATTACCACAGCATAACATGCCATGCACCCCTTACATTGTGACTAGTTTCCCTTAGTTCTGTGGACACTGAGGAAGAGGAGAGGGAATTCAGCACCATTAATTCAATCAGCAAGGCAACCTCCAATGGCCACCCTGAACACATAATCCCCAACTGCATTGTTAGGGCTCAAGCAGAAAGGAAATTCAAGTCCCATAAGAGTTGCTTTGTTGATCAGCAGTCAAAAATTGGGAAATTTGCCAGAAATCTTCCAGACTTCCCAGATACCATCATTCCCAATGAACTGTTGGAAAAGGAAGTTTACCAAGCTCACTTAGAGAATATCAGCGATTTTCTTCTGTGTGGAAAGAGAGTGTGGTGGCACATGGAAGAGGAAAGCAAAGAAATTGTTTTTCATGACAGCAAAGGCAGGCCAGAATTTCAAGAACATGGCCCTCCTCTCCATCATTTTAGATCTCATTCATTTGAAAGTGAAAGGATCTATCTGAAGGAGAAATGGGAGGAGTGTCTTTCCCAGTCTACTATCCGTTTACCAATCAGAAAGGTGAAATTGTATGATTCAGAAGGGAACGTTGATTATACTGAACACCACAAGGTTTTTGAAGATAACCCATGGCCACTGCTTGATGACAATCAAACTGGAATGCACAATACACCAGCTCCTGACAACCAATATGTCCCATCCCTTACCTGATGACTTAGGGAATTCAGAGGACCAAGACCAGGAATTAGAGACCAGGACTATAAATTTAATGGTCACTCCTACAAATGAAGATGGTGCTGAGCTAAGTGACGATGAGTTAGATGAGGAGGGCTTTGATGGAGACAATGTGGGTGGAACACCCATAGAACATGTTAGAAACTCACCACAACATCCACAGTCCATTCAACTCCAGGCTAGATTAACCACTGAACACAGTAACAACCAGCTACCAGAAACAGCAAATCCTATAACAAGAGAAAGCAAAGAAGATCAGGCACAGGATCACATCCTAAAAACAAAACTTGCCCTGTCTGTTTCCAAAGTGTTGGGTGTCACTCCACTAGTGAAGACTCTTGACAGAGCAAGGCTAGCCCTACATGGAAAAGAAAATTACAAGAACACATACTACCAGAACTTGTACAAAGATACTTTAACTTTGGTTCAAACACAAGTGCTAGCAGCTCAGAACAAATTGTCAAAAGAAATTAAAGACTGGGAGACCGAGTTTCTCATCAAGCATGGTTTTGCACCAAGTTATGAACACTACAAGTCGGAAACAACCATCAAGTCTTCATACAAAAAACAGAAACTGAGCAGAGAATTATTGAAGCATTGGAAAATTACAGTAAACATCTACTGATGAACTGACGAACTAGAAATAAATTAGCATTTAACCTATGATAATCATGATTAACACAATAGCTTAACCCTAGGAAATTGTGAAGGACGTAGTCTCGCAAAATTCAATTGGAGCTACATATTGCAAATGGAGAAAGAGCGACATTATTTCGCGTTTTAAACAAAATCAACTAATTAACATACACGTAGCACTAATTCATTGGAAACATAATTTCATTTAAAGCTTTGTTACAGGATTTCTGTTCATTTATTCATTTTGAAGGATATTATAATTTCTCGGTGCCAAATTAAGTTCAGCAAATTCGATTATTTTAAATTAAAGCTCACACTATACGTGTAAATAATATATCTTGCATATTTGAAGCAGACAACAACAACTTGAGAAATCAACACGAAGCGCTTTAGCTTGTCTTTATTAACTGTCTGATTTGACCGATAAAATTAAACCACAATTATCGCAATTAATTCAACTATTTTGGCAATATATTTCATGGCTAATCGAGCCGCTTCATGCTATGGCCGAATTGGGATAATATACTTGTTAGCGACCTGAATGACAACAACTCCACTGCACACAAAGAGATTATTATGACTATTATTAGAACTGTTGCTTACCTTCGCTTTACGTTGCAATTCTCTTTCACAGTCCCGAATCATGGCTCCCATCAATGGCAAATAACATTTCCAAGTTAAATTTCATTCCTGGGGACCCGTGTTAACGACTCGGAACTCATACAATACAAAAAGCAATGCGAGGCGAACGACGCGAATGGCACGAAACGCTTTGTTTACTTGTAGACGTGATATATGAAACCAGAAAGTTAATAAAGTGGAAAATTAGCTAATACATAACTACGGACTCTGCTGGGGGGCGGGATCAGTCTCTGGAACCATTCCTTAATTCACGTGAGTGCTATAGGGCCTGCTCAAATGAAAAATTCATAAGGCAACATATGAAAAATAAAATGATTTTCTCCAGTAAGTGGCCGTCCATAAGACGCCTGGACGCCCATCTGGCTAAAAGCCTGCTTGCACCAGACCGCCTGCACCATGCTCAATTTGAGTTATTAATAAAAGTATATTTACTACTACAGAGTGATACATGCATTTCTGTTAAACTTTGTTTGAAGTTTTTGTGTTTGGTTTCTGCTAGGTTCAGTTTATTCTGGAAGCTTTTGGCAATGCTGTAACAGTGCAAAACAACAACTCAAGCAGATTTGCAATGTACTATGAAGTCTATTTTTCACCTGAATTCAAATTGTCTGGAGGTAAGTTACATTAAACAGGGATTTCCTATTTTACTTTAATATCAGTGAAGAGCCATATACCATGGAATGGATGTAATGATATTAAACCATTATTATTATTAATATTATTAATTATTATTATTATTAATATTATTATTATTATTAATTATTATTCATTCGAAATATTTTCCTGTTTCTGATTGGTTAAAACCACACTCATAATTCACCATAACCAGCTGCTGTTGACCAAATTTGGAAAGGATTTTATCATATATTATGAATTGACGACGTTGAAAGTGCAGCCTGCTGCAGTTTTATTGAACCATTGATCCACCTCAGCCCTCGGCCTGGGTGGATGACACCCTCCTTGATCTGCAGAATTCTTTATTAATCCCACTGACAGCCTCATTCAATAATAATTATTGCTAAATAGATAGTAATTTACAGTTGATGATCTCCTTGTCACCACTCTGAGCCAATTAACCACATTTTTCAAATTTCCGAGGTGGTTACTTTTTAGAGTTTCAACTGTAGTGAAAACTTTTATCAGCCCAAATTTTTATTTTGAGTACAAGAAGTGTGTATAAACCAAAGAATAGTTTAGTACTTCATGGAGATGATTTATGCAATCATACTTTCTACACATACTGGTATATCTTTTCAATCATTTTTACTATTGGTTGTGTCACAGGAAAGATTCATCACTACATGTTGGAGAAATCACGAGTGGTTCATCAAGAGAAGGTATATATAGCGAGATCTTTTTTAACTGTACACTTGCAGGGATAAAAGCACTGAGATATATAAGACCTGGTTAAATTTTGCGACTATCCGATGCTCACAGTTCTCTTGCTTGTGACTGATGGACAAAGTTGGCAGGTATAACATCATCTTTTAAGAAACATTTTTTGGTCTAAAAATGATACTAGATAATAAATCACTCGTTTTAAGGTGGCCGAACACAGTTTTCGCGCGTGCTTTTGCAGCACGTGCACAAGGATTTCAAAGAACAAACATGCCGTCAATAGAGCGGTCATTTTATTTACTCAACACCCGCACTATCTGTGTTATTTTTCTCTATAATTGAACGCAGTGTATTGATGGCTTTAGTCTTATTACAAAGATATGTTAGAAAAGGTAACGATGCAAAGAACCCAGCAATTTTCAGCTTTTGTTTGTTGCCGAAAGAACCCAGTTAAATGCAACGCATGCGCAGTTGCTTGAAAAATTGAGACCGATTGCTTTAGCACAAACCTGTCGATTTCTAACAATCCAGTCGTTAGAATTTCAAGAAATTTGGCAGAAAAATAGATCAGAGACCACGTGAATGATCTATCGAAAAAAATCTGAATTTTGACATAGGGAATTTTTAATAATACAGAAAACGATTAACGGCGAATTACGGAAATCGCCTATGTCAAAATTTTATTAGAACCATGTTGACAGAAGGGATTTAATGTCAATTCTTAGTGTGCAAAATATGAAAATAATCTAACGACTGGATTTTTTTTAAATAGACAAAAACCATTATTTAAGCCTTGTTTTCAACCAGCCCCATTGCCATGGTGACAGCACACACCCTAGTCAAAATGCGAAAATAAATATTGCTGTGGTTAACCTTGACTCTTGCAAAAATTGGGTGCCAAAGCATAAATGGTTTAAAAGTTATGGTGAATTAGGCACAGGCACTTGAAAACTGTGTGCGGCCACCTTAAAACATCACTGACTGTGTATAGGTAAGGTACAGGCTGACTACTGTGTTTACTTTCTTTGTAATTTCATTGTTCAGGGAGGCAAGAATTTTCATATTTTCCACTATCTTCTCTATGGGATGCCTGCAGATCAATTGCAGGAATACAGCCTTACTTCTGACTACCCTCATAGGTCAGTAAGTCATAATTTGTTGAACTTAGTAACAGGCCAATTTTGATATATTAAAATTCAGACTAAAAAAGTAGACCTCAGTACGATGCTATGGGGAATATAACTACAGAGTTTAATTTGTGGGGTTTATTACCCAGAACCTCATGCTGAGGTCTAGGTATCCTGTTAGGCTGAATTTTAATATTATCAAATTAAAATTGGTGTAATGTTCATCATCATCATCATCATCATTTATTAGCCTTCATGTGAATAACAAATTTTAAAAAATACAGCAGTTTGTTAGGCAAGGAGACCTCAGGAAACCACTAGGCTTATAGGAGAGGCCACCTTAACATTACAATATTAAGCGAGATAAGGGTTGCAAAGGAGTGTGGCAGAAACTAACTTGGAAACTATTTTAATAAAAACTCTAGCACTTTGTTCTTAAAGGTAGAAAAGCTTGATAAAGTATAGGAGAGTGGGCAACAACGGATTGATTGTCGCCTACCAGGCGACATTTACATTCTGCCATAACTATGTACCCCTAGCTGAATCAGCCAATAAGAGTGTGTGTTGGATTCAGCTTAAAACTCCAGCTATGGTTACAATTATTGGTGTCCAGTATTTGAAGATTTTAACAAAGACAATTGTCTATTTTGCTGGAAACATTTGACTTAAAAATTGGGTGCAGGGATGGCGCAGTGGTGAGAGCACTCGCCTCCCACCACTGTGGCCCGGGTAATTTGATTCCTGGACCCGGCGTCACATGTAGGTTGAGTTTGTTGTTGGTTCTTGTCCCTGCTCAGAGGGTTTTCCTCCATTCGCAAAAACCAACATTCCAAATGCCAATTCGATTTGCGCATTTGATCATCATGTCAAAATGCGTGTTACAAGTACAGTACTGATCAGAAGAAACCTAACAGGGAACGCTTGACAGAACGCGTTCTTGTTGCCGTTCCACAGGCATTCCCGTTCCCGTTCCCGTTCCATACCCGTTCTGTACCCATTCCATATCCGTTCTCTATCTGGTCTGTTCTCATTCTGCCAGTGTTCCATCTGTGAGCGTTCTTGGAACTCGTTCAGAAGAACGAGGTTTCCGAGAACTCGTTTACAAGAATGCTTCCAATTAGCAACACTCAGTTAAAACTTTCTCCTTATGTGTGCGTGCAAGAAATCAAACAAAAAACTTGCATTTTCTTGGTGAAAATGTGAGTCCAGTTACTTGAAAAATGTGGGAAGAGGATTGCAATAAAACTTCAAGGCTAGTTACGGAATCTTTTTTTTCCGAAATGATATGATACGAAGCGACTGGTAGTCTTGTGATTGCCCAAGGAAAAAAAAGCAACTAGCTGGCCCAGCACTTTCAACACCATCAATGAAGAAATGCAAGCAAAAGACGAACTTTCGGCTCTTGTAGTTACACAAATACTTTAAGTGAGATTTAACATTGAAGTATCACTGAAAAATTGTTCGGCGAATACGGAGAAAACTTGGCTGGAGGACGGGAGCAGTACAGAGTACTGCCAACAAGCCGAAGTGAGTGCAGCACAACATTTTGTGATACTTTTAGTGATGGTCTTATAATGCTAAGTGAAGATTGAACGTTATCCTCGCCGATCCTTCCACAATGTTGGCAAACAACATCGTAATAAAGGTTAACCAAAACATCGAGGTTTTTTTTTGTGTGGAAACCTTTCAATCCCAGTCTAACTTGACTCGTCATTTTATTTCCTTATTTGGGCATAACTTGGGCTTGTTGACAATAACAAAATGGCCACTACAAATATGAAATGGACAAGAACATGCAAGGAAGATGCTTGTTTAGTGTGTGTAAAAAGAAATGAAAAATGACCTAAGATGATTCGTTCCGTCAATTTCGCAAGATCGCCGGGTCGGACAAGAATTGGATGAACGTGTATTTAAAATTGTATAGTTTTCAAATCCCTTGGTAAGCACTCTGATAGAGCTCTGATAGCGTGACTTACTAGCATGTGTTCTGAAGAACGCGTTCTCTTATAGTTTGCTTTCCAGAGAACGCTTTTATAATTTTTGTGATCTGTCACCGTTCCGTATCCGTTCGATATCTGTTCGATACCCGCTCTGTATCTGTTCTGTACCCGTTCGCACTCGCGTTCCCTGTTACGTTTCTTCTGACTGGTACTGTATCAAGTAATTATTTATTTATTTATTTATTTATTTAACCTTCCTTATAAATTGAAGGTACATTGCCTATGACCCATCCGTCTCCCCAGAGGATGATGCAAGCAAGGAAACTCTAAGTGAGAAGTATTCAAAGATGTTAAGTTATATGGAAGCTGTTGGCTTTTCACATGAGGTAAGGTAAAGATTGGTGACATTGATCAAACAGTTCTCAGGGATTGTCATTATTTATAACTCAGGGCCATTGACTGTTTGTCACAAACTAAAGGGGTGTGAAAGGTGTGCTCCCATGTATTTACCAGCAGTTTGCACCCAAGGAGAGGGACGCCTTTGTGACAAGGTCACGATGCCTGTCCTCTTGCTCAAAGAATATATTAAATCAATGACTTTGGTCTCACTTTGGGTATTCAGGACAAAACGCCACACTCAGGTACGGTGATGTACATTTTTAAGTCAAACAGGGATCTGAAAAGCTTGAGCTTCACCTTGGTTGGTCTTCTTTAGGAGTTCCAAATGTTCAAATTACCTGATATGCTGCTAAAGCTGTAACATGAACTGACCTCTGCCAGGGGTTTGCACACTACCTCCAGGGGTTGATTGGTGAGCTGTTTTGGTTCATGGAGTTTCATGTTATACAATTTTGTTATGTCTTGCTTTGCAGGAAATCACTAATATTTTAAAGTGTTTGGCATCAGTTGTTCACATTGGAAATATTTCATTTGGTGCAACAAATCAACAATCAAACTCAGCATTTGTGAAAGACCCACAGCCTGTCCATTGTGGTAAGGTTTTAAGTTTGTTAATTACCATAGAATGTTGCTGTGCTTAAAATAAACTGCATTAACACCATAAGCCCAGTAGTTAGTGCACTCGTCTCCAGATCAATCGCTCCAGCTACAAGCCCTGGCCTGGCTGATCACAGGGACATTGTGTTGTGTTCCTGCAGGGCAAGGCACTTTACTCTCACAGTACCTCTCTCCACCCAGGTGTGTAAACGGGTACTGTCAAACTTAAAAAAATATGATTTTGCAGGAATTTTTGGGGCAAATTTTGCTGGAAAGCGATCGGTTAGATATTGGATGGCCATTGAAATGTGAGGAAAAAAACAACAAGGTCCATTTTTTCAATTTCCAGATCACGATTTTATGTAGACCCCATCAAGTAAATAAAAAGTCTGTCACACACACATTTAGTTTGGTTGACATCAGGCCAGTAGCATGATCATTACTAACATTGCTCTTAATTTTCAGTTAGTTCTCTTCTTGGTGTGTCTGTGGATGAAATGGGTGAGGCTCTTGTCACAGGAACAACTTATCAAAAAGGTATATTAATTGTTTACTCTTTTTAACTACTTGTATTAAGCTCTACATTAATAGTCTATACAATGTGTATATAATTTTGTTATGTATTATTAGTTGTCTTTAAGTAATATTTTATACTCAATTACTAAATTTAATTATTTCAGGCTTCCTACTAGCATAGTAATAACATTTTCCCCCTCTCTCTTCTTTTCCTTTCTTTTTATGTGTGTGGTATGCATTTGTGGTTTGCTAGCCCCTAGTATGGTTATTCCAGGCAGCCAAAACTCTAATTTCATTAATCTTAAGATTTTGTGAAATTAGTATAAGTCACGAGATCGAGAGCACATTAATAGAGATTGTCATTGCTATCAGTTATTTGAGGGGGCAAAATGACTTGCTTAGATATATAGACTGATAGAGATTTTATAATCCGAGATGATTATAAACAAGAACCGTTGTAACTGCACTCTTTTATTTTTTTTTAATCTCTATGCGAACGTTCAGCTCGGAAATCATGACATAGTTACCTATCATCTACTGTTGCATAATGACCAAATTTCATTACGTGAAACGAGACTCTCGCTGCCTTTCAGCATAAAGACGTATCTGATTACATTCTTTGCATAGCGTGGGTCTAGCATGACTTGTAATAGGAGAATTTTGTTTACGTCTAAGGAAAAAATACCTTGACCTTTCAAATGAATATAAATTTACTTATGTCAAAAGGGTTTTTGATGAGCGCTAAGGTTTTAATTTTTTTCCCGAGAAAATTCCACCATTGCTTCTGGCGAAGTAAACACGAACTTATTTATCACCGTCAGCGCATTTCATGGCTGCCGCAAGACGCAATATCTTTTTTAGTGCATTGAATATTCCCTCTGAAAGTGAACAGAAACAATCACCTCCTGCGTTGTACACGCAAAACAAATATACAGCTTAACTCTGGATAATTTCAGCCTTAGTAGCCAGCAACTCCCGTGCAAAATTTTTACCGAGATCTCGCCGAGATTGGCGAGATCTCGCCGAGATTGACGAGATCTCGCGAGATCTCGCCATGATGTTCTTTAGATTCTAAATCTCGGCGAGATCGCAGCGAGATATCTTCCTTCTCGCCGAGATTGCCGAGATCTCGCCGAGATAACCGAGATCTCGTCGAGATTGTAGAGATCTCGCCATAATGTTTGCGAGATTCTAAATCTCGGCGAGATCTCCTCCATCTCGCCGAGATTACCAAGATCTCGCCGAGATTTGTAGAGATCTCGCCATGATGCTTGTGAGTTTCTGAATCTCGGCGAGATCGCGGCGAGATCTCCTCCATCTCGCCGAGATTGCGGAGATCTCGCCATGATGTTTGTGGGTTTCTCAAATCTCGGTCGAGTTCGCGGCGAGATTTTCTACATCTCACTGAGATCAGCAAGATCTCGCCATGAAGCTCAACTCATTCTGTATCTCAGTAAGATCTCGCCGGGATCTTGCAGAGATTTTGAAATACACAAACTTACCAAAATATTTACTCAATCATTCCCAGATCAAATGAATAAGTTTTCTCCGTTGAATTTAACTGCTTTGTGGTTGACCATTAACTTTCTGTTTTTCAGTTCCATTTCTAATGCGGGAAGCCCAAAAATGAAGTAAAGACGCTCTGACATGGATCGGTTTTTATTTACCAAAATATTTTATTTAACAAAGTTGAATGGAGCGATCTGATTTAATTATGGTGATGAAGAGATGCGTGCTGATCGCTTTTTAAGATAACAGTCTTGTTGCTCGTATTGAAATTTTGTTCTTTCTTTTAGACGTTGGAGCAGACTTACCTTTGAGCTAGTCAATGACCATCAATTGTCTAAAAAAATTACTTTTCAAATTTGGCTTTGTAGAGGGTGATTTTTTTTTTTTTCACTTTTCATCGAGCAACGCCGGCGGCAGACAGACTAGACGCGGGAAGACTTCCCGCCAAGATCGTCAACTAGGCACTGTGATTGGATGTCTTAAGTCACGTGGGGTAAAGTACACGCAATCTTTCGACAGGAGAGTTGGCTTCAGTTCTGGCCGTGGGAAATTTGTTTGTTGGATTTTTTGAAAGTGCAAAGGACTTGATTACGATGAAATGAGCTGCGTTGTTCAAGAAAAGGAAATACGGTTTAACTAATTTCTTACGTTTTCATCGCGAATGTGAGCAATCTCAAGAGGATTCGTAAACATCTTGTACAACTGTTTTTTTCAAGACGTGCAATGGGTACACGGAACAATTTTTAGCAAAGTGCAAAACTTGAGCAGTTGATGAAGATGAACCTTTTCATGACATTCGCTTTGAGATGAGGTTGTAGTCAAGCCAAACGAATTTTCTTCTCTTCTTTGCGGCTGACAGATGTAGTACGTCTGAGGTTAATTATTCTTGTTTGCACGAGGTAAAGGACGTGAGTCGACCCGAGGATAAAGGTTAGTTCTCCTCTATTTTTAGTTTCAGCAAAAACGATTTTCCTCTCATTAAAGGTAGCTAAATGTCAACTGAAGGTGGACGTGTCTGAAACTGTGAAGTTTTTTTGAACTGTACGTGACGGACCCTCTTATCTGTCAATAAATCTGCTTGTTTTTGACATGTGGTCAGGAGTCGTATTTCAGTGTGTTTGTTTTGTCTGCTAGAAACTACTTCACTCAACGAATTTATGATTAGCTTACCTGGATCTGAGTGTTGACATTTTAAAATATCTTCCAGTTTTCTCGGTGAGATGTTTTGGCCTCCAAGATTTTGATATCTCGGTGAGTCTCGCCGAGATTCTCAGCAAGTTTTTGACCGCCGAGACTTTGAGATCTCGCCGAGTTCTCGGCGAGAATCTCGGCGAGTTTTTGGCCGCTGAGATTTTGAGATCTCGCCAAGATCTCGGCGAGAATCTCGACGAGATTTTGAGATCTCGCCGAGATCTCGGTCAAAATTTTGCAGGGGCTGGTACCAAATTGCATTCTTTATCCTTGCATATGTCGTGACATCCATCTCTGAGGGATTTTGGCCCCATTTTGACCAAATAAATATAATTTCTCCCGACTGCGGCCATTTTTTGCAATTGTCTGAATAGTTAATTCGCTTACTTGACAAAACTCTTTTGAGGGGGGATATGATGAAAAGAGCTGAGAAATGGCCTGTAATTGGCTAAGGATGACATCATACGGTGACGACATTTGGCCGAGTAGGAGTACAGGAATAGTCACCGACAAAACTAAAAATAAAAAATAAAAAAATAAACCGAAGGCAGAACGTGACCCGCACACGCCTACCCTCATAGAAATGGCGGCGGCCGGAAGACTAGACTAGACTAGTTTAATTCTTTTTAAGGAAATAATGTGCTACTGGACAGAAATGCATCCACATCAGATTCTACATGATCTACATGTTTACATGATATGCATGGCAAAGGTTGCCCATTCTGCCATGGGTTTCCACAGAATTTTAATTCATACTCAGGCAAATTGAATTTGATACACTGTAGGCTGACGTGTTACAGCCGCTCTCCCTGAAAGAAAAAATTGAAGACAGCGTCTGTGTGTTACTATTATTCTGATTTCTTTCTCTCAGTGCTCAGGGCAGCTGTAACATGGGCTAATGCACTTAAACATGACATTCTGATAGACATGCAATAGCTTTTTTTATGAGACATGGATTTCATTAAAATATTATTTAATATGTAGTTATCTTCCATGGCAAATTTATTTTGTGTTTAATTTCTTTGCTTGGTAAGTTCTATATACATGAAGTCACTGTTTTTATTGTTAAATATTTCATTCAAAGGGGTGAAAGTTGCCATTCAAAAGTCTGTTAATCTGGCAGCTGAAGGGCGAGACAACCTGGCCAAAGCCCTGTACTCGCGGTTGTTCAGTTGGCTTATTATAAAGGTCAACAGTTGCTTGAAGGAAAGAGATGAAGAACACAGGTAAATAAGAGTATTATTGATCACCCAGACAATATGGTAGTGCAGAATATTTTTAACTACATTGTGGAAGTCAAATTCAGAGCAATGGTTTTCTAGTTCTTGCATGTGTTCTTGAAAGGCTGCAAACAGACACCCAGAGATTGGAGCCATATACTAGGCATGTAATGTGTACAGATAACTTTATTTTGAGTCCTGATCGGCACATATCATGTTTCTTTGATGCTTGGTAAATACATTTTTTAAAATAGTTTTGGTGAGATGTTTCAAAATGATTTTATGCTTTGTTTTTGGTCAGACACTCTGTTGGCCCATCTGTGGGATTACTGGATGTCTTTGGGTTTGAGAAATTTGAAATTAATAGTCTTGAACAACTATGCATCAACACTGCAAATGAACAGCTGGCGTATTTCTACAACCAACGTGTCTTTGTTTGGGAACAGGTAAAATATGATCCTGTGCTGTAAATTTGACAAATAATTGATTACAATTTTAACATAACTATATATAATATGTATATAAATATATAATCAGTTGACACTTAACCTAGATTAGCCAAGATTGTCACTGAGAAACCCCATCAGGGAAGCAGGGGTTTCAATAACATTAGTTATAAGCGGCCACTGAGTGTGTAGTAGGCGGCTGTGACCACTAAAGGGGCTGCAAGGCTCCTTTCCCCTAACAGGGTCTGGGGGCATGCCCCCCAGAAAAATTTGAAATTTAGAAGCTCGGAAATGTGATTTCCAGCGTTCTGGTCATCAAAAAGTGCGCTGTTTTTGTAGCATTCAAAATTTTCAGTGGTGATCATTGTTGTATTTGCTTTTTTGTTTAAATATCATTTTTAGTTTCATTAATGAAATCCAAACAGACGGCAGTAAGAGGTCCTACAGGTAATGGGAGACCGCCGGTAACCGGCTTTTATTGATACCCCTAGGGAAGTGTCAATATGATATTGTATTGTATTGTATTGTATTCCATTAACGTTATGCTGCTTAATGATGGTCTAAATTCTCATAAGTGGCTCACAAACAACAACCAAACCTTGATAATTTGGATGATTGCTTACGGGAGGTTTAACAGTTACTGAAATCAATAATTAATCTTTTAATACATGGAAGCGTGTACATATTAATTAGCAGTTGTAGAAGGGTGACCTCAATTAAGATAATAAAACAAGAAAATAATTAGTGAAAATTGCTCTGAATTTTCATGCTATATAATATGTACTGTTAGTACTTATTATTAATAAAAATTTTCAGGTGGAGTTTGAATCTGAAGGACTGCGAAGTCAGAAGATATCCTATTATGATAACAAGAAAACTGTTGACCTTCTGTTGAATGTGAGTTATCAGCTGATAGATTTATTAATTCTGTTAAATCATTAAAAACAAAAGACAAGGATGTGTTGATTATAGCTTTTAACATTCAAATCAGTCATTTAGGTTTGCCAACAAACTGAGGGTAAAAAATAAATAGAATACTTAGCCTTGTGTATTAGTAGACAATTTCTGAAGGACATTTTTTCTGGTCTTTCTCTTCTCATGCAGCCACTTCAGGGATTGTTGCCAATCTTGGACGATGAAAGCAAAGTGGCAAAGACCACTGATGCCGCCTTGATCAAAAAATGTGATACCATTCATCGCAAACATCCCAACTACGAGATTGCTAAGCTGTCATATCCAGCCTTTACTATTCGGCATTATGCTGGCACTGTAAGTTGCTGCAAATGATGAAATCTTAACCATATGCCATACTTCTCTAATCTATTAGTACAGCCATGTTTAGTTTTTGTAGTTGGAGACAAATGTAAATGTTAAGACTTTACCTTGAGGTTTACAAGTAGTACCAGTGGTCATGGGATGGGTGATAATGAAATTGTAATAATAAAACCCTACCCCCCCCCCTGAAAAAATCCTCTTGATCATGAGTTTACCTGGCACTGTTTCGAAAAAAAAACAATGAAAATGATAGCTAGGCCACTGTGTTCGCTCAAGAGATCGGATGTGATGGGCTAATCTTACTCCATTTATTCCTGTACTCGTGCTAATCACACCTGTTATTCATTGGTCTATGTTACATTTTGCGGTAGGTGGATGCATATATAGTTTATTAAAGTAATACTTGGGAAAAAACTTCACAGATAAAACATGTCGAGCATATGGAACAGAATCATACAAAATTTGTGGAAAAATTACAACATTTAAAACGACATGGACTTAAATTGTTCGTATAGTCGTTGTTTTCACACGTCATAATTTGCATTCCAGGATACCAGTTTTGTCTACTTTTCCACCTATATTTTTTTCCCACCTGATAAAAAATTTTGAATTTTGTCTTCATTAAAGAGGAATTAATATATATTACGTCTATTACTTATACTGTGCAATAAAAGATATAGGTCACCATCCTCGTTTAAAAGAGTACGAGGCCAGCATTTATTTGGCTATTGAGCTTAGCTTGAGGGAATTTCATTGTGTATGTGCACGTGCTAATTTGCGCATGCTGAGGACGTGAAAATCGTGTGCAGTTGGGATACACATGCAATACTGAAGAATCACCTTTAAGTTAACTAAAGGCAAAAAATCTCTGTCACAATCTCACTTCCACTCAGGCCTGCCATTCCACACAAAAATACTGTAACAAAATCGATAGAGTGATTGCACGAGCTAAAGTGCACGTGCTAAAATGTGTAACGCTTGTATTTGAATGGGATACTCGCACAAATGCTAAGACGGTTATGGCGAGTGATGAATGCGAAATGTACTTGTAATACAGGATATATAAGAGACTCGCGTTGTGTAGAAGTGTGTGTGCTCTAGTAGACTTGACATGTGCAGTTAAGCTGAACGCTAGGCGACAAGTTACTAAACCGTTGGCTGTTGGACTCTTTGAGAGAAAGTTGTTGTTACCCGTGCACGTTACAATACTTATTCTCCCAAAATATCCCACTGAGTTTGGAAATGAATCCTCTCCACCCCTTGCATGTTATTTTAAATTGCTGTATGCATATCTATTCATTGGGTGCATGGGCTAATTACTGGTATTGCATTGTCCATTTTGTAGGTTACGTATGTGACGTTAGGGTTTTTAAACAGTAATCGAGAAATGCTTGGTGCCAGTCTCCTGGATTGTATGCAGAGTAAGCATTGTTTTATACAGCTTTTAAAAGCACTTTCCGTCAAAGCTGGAAATATTAAGTTTGTAAATACTGCCTACTTTTTTTAGTTGTATTGAAATATGGTAGTTCTAGGATATATCATATATAATAATAATAATAATAATAATAATAATAATAATAATAATAATAATAATAATAATAATAATAATAATGATTAGTATATACCACGCAAGTGAATAGTACTTTTTGCGTGCGCTGATTGGCTAGCTCGGAGGTGATTAGCCAAGTACTATTCACCTCCGAGCAGCCGAGGAAAAACAAAATGGCTTTTGTCACTATATTTTCACACAAAAAAGTTACTCTTTGTTCCACTAGTTATTCAGCTTGTGTGGTATATACTAAAACAATAATATTCACCTCAGTGTCGGTGAGCTGTAACAGCAGCAACAACAACTACAACAACAAAATCCAGAAATTTTGCTTGAAAGTCAAATGTATCAGTAATTTTCTGGTAAATCCATTTGGATATTGAGGTAGTCCTCTTTTTCTGTTCCGACTGAACATTGGAAATTTTCTTACCATTTGGTAAATTTTCCAGTTTCCAGTCACTCATCAGCTGAACACAATCATTTTTCCAGAAATCAAATAACAAATTAATGGAGCACCATCTCATTTGGTTGGTTCGTTGATTTTGGAAAAACCCTTACCATTATTCAGCGGTCACCTGAACCTGTTCATTCTCACAAATGGTAATCACACCTTATGTTTAGCGGACTGGACTCTGAATTTCACTGGACAAATATACCAACTGTGAGGAAAATTCTAAACACCTGTTTCAACTGTGTAGCAGGAAGATTTCTAAGTTCAAATAGTTTTGCTGGCATGTGAAAACCAGTAAAACCAGTCATTCTGCTACTAAAAATCTTGATGAAACCTTTAGAATTGAGTTCTTGTGAGTCATCAGCTACTGTGTTGTGTTCTTGGCCAAAACACTTCTTATTACTCTCACAGTGCCTCCCTCCACCCAGGTGTATAAATGCATGGGTACCTGCAATTTAGGGGAGGGGTTAATTTTGTGAAGGTCTAGCATCCCATCTATGGGTGAGTAGAAATACTGACTGGTCACTCATGCTACAGAAACCAGGATAAGCTTCTTTAAGACAGGAACGTAAACATACATTCTCATAATGTTTGCTAATCTTGTGATCATCATCAGCTGTAGCTCATGATTGGTCATGTTCTGTAATTTGTTATTAGGTAGTAATAACGACTTCATAAGCAAACTGTTTCGAGCCAAGATTTCTGGGACAGGATCTCTGGCTTTGCAGCCTGAAAGGTATGGAAGATCAAGAACCCTTCATGATTCAACAATATTATTGTAAATTAACTTGACATATACTTCAAATAGCAAAAATTTCCTGTTTGTAGCATGTCAATTTTTATTTCTAGCTATTTGTAGTGCGTCAGTTTCATTCAGCATGTGAATTTCAGCTCTAGCAATTAACATTTTCTTTGAAATATTTTTTTATTCTGAAACATGGTGTCTTAGGTACACCGAAATATTGCGAAATGTTTCCTTTATTGTGCATGTCTTTGCTTCTATTATTAATATTTAGCAGATCCCTTTTCATCAAAAATTACAACTTAGTTTTAATTTTAGTATTGGTTTGTAACTTGTGCCTGTCATTTACTTACAATGCAAGGTTATTGTCGCTTTGTTTATCTGTTTGCTTGTAGGATGACGGCCATACCTAACATTTTGATGCAACTGAAGAAGAATAAGAACTAAGATATCACTATGTGAATGGATCTAGCAGTATTTCATTTCTTTATATATGGAGTGATGTTTGTCAATGTGGGCTTCTGACTGCTATTTAGCTTAGTTTTATTGGAAACCTAATGGCAAAAATAGATGTGATTAATTGATACTGTTAGGGAAGTGGTCAAAACTACTGCACTCGAACAGGACCCACCAAACCACAAAATAGTTGATGGTGTCTGCCTGCACCCCCCTTGCTTAACGTCAAAAGATGGTGTCGTTATTGTATAGCCACCCCTCTATCCAGCAGTAAAAAAATACAGTGGGATTCAAACCTCACTTTTCTTGTTTGTCTAGTAATACCGACTCTTGCTAGCTGAATAGTCCTGTGTCAGCTCAAATTTAAAAGCCAATAAAATGTTGTTGGTAATGTCCGAAGATAGGTGGTGTCTTTGAGAACCCCCCTCCGACCCCAAATGTGGGTCCTGTTCGAGTATAGTAGTTTTGACCAGTTCCCTTAACTGGCAAATGTGTGCATGATCCACCACAAGTTCAAGTAACATGTGGTGAAACACTTTGTACCAAGATTGTTTACATCATTTTACAAACTTCTGCGAGACTGTATTAATAATATTTTATCTCCTCAAAAAACTCATTTCTAGCAACACCAAATGTCAAAGACAAATTTTGAAGTTTATGTGAGAAACATAATATGATATTCCTGGTGAAATGAAACTGATTATGATATTTTATAAGTGTTTGCACAATTTGTCTGAACTTCGAATTTTATTTTCTCAAGTTCCTGTTATGGTGCACATTTGTGTAATAGCCTTCCATCTAACGTCAGAGCCATTAGATCTTTAATTAACTTTGTGTACAAGTATGTCTCTTTGTCATCCTCACCTTTCTCATCATTATCATCATCATCACCATCACCACCGCCACAACCACCGGCACGGCCACCTCCACCGCCACCGCCATCGTCATCATCATCATAAAGAGTTCTGTTTTAAGTTATTGTCACTAGATTCATCTGATCAGAAGTAACTGCAAATTTATCATTTTACAGGAACCCAACTATAAGACACAAGGCTGCGGTGTAAGTAATCAGTACTAAAATATAAATGCTCATAATAATTATAGTCTAATAAAAAAACTGAAACGAAATTTTCGTATTCTCTTTTATTTGCTCAATCTATAGTTTTCAACCTAGTTAAAATCATGGTGAATTTTATTTTTGTCAAATCCCAACGGAAAGTACTGTTTTTAGCCTCCGAAGTCGACTTTTTCTAGCAAAACTGTGTCCGGGCTCTGGAACCGAGTTTAAGGACCTTGTGACGTCACTGGTTGTGTTCACGTATGAAGCGCTAAAGATTCCCTCTTGTTTTCACTTGATTTATTCAAGTTTATTCTTCATATTATCGATACCTAGTAGTTTTCTACCTTGTAATTTCTGTCCAGCCTTGACAGAAAATACACATCATAGACGTTAGAGGGCGCCAGAGTGTAGATTAACGAAAATGAATGCTACAGAGTAGAACAGCTCATTATATACCTTTCGAACATCTTGCGTACACGATTGGAGACTTCGAAGACAAGTGTGGCTACTTTTAGATCAAGACCTGAAACCTGAACACGATATATCGTCCTTTTGTTTTCAGCCTGGATCAGAAACTTGGATTCTCACTGTCATCTAAGGTCTACTTAACCTAGGTTTGAATATGTATCTTCCGCAACTTTACTGCATTAATTAAAAGCGGTAAGCACATCAGCCATTCGCACAATCATGAAATTATTAACGGTCCACAAGCTTTGCAGCGAGTACTAGATTGCACACAGAGGGCATCTTTGGCAAGATTTCCGTATAACCCCATACATTTATTATGCATACAGTTCTTTGTTTAAACAAACAATAGCGTAAACAATAGCGCTCCTTAGAGACTTGTTCGCTTTGCATAACTTTACATTTTATTTTTTTTTTTTCTAAGTGTCGCATTCTTTTAGACTTAGTTTTTTTCGCTGAATTTTCCTGAAAATTGCGTCAAAATGAAGCGATTTCAAAAAGACCTAAAGTTTTTTTTACAAAATAGATATTACAAGTACTGAAATCGGAGATTTAATATCATTATTTTGGGCGCAAAATCCGAATTTTAAAACATAGTACAGGCTTAAAACTGCTTAAAATAATAGTGATATCGAGCTAGGCTTAAAAAATAGTGTTTTAGGCCTAAGCAGTGCAGGCTGCTTGCGGTTAGCTATAAAGTGTTGATCGGGTCACCGATTAAAATTGTATTTTTAAAAGAAGAAAAATAAAATTACTGCTTACCTTTATCGTGTCTTTCGTCGTTTTTTTACTCCTGATTTCCTTCCTCCAATTCATTCCCATTTGTTGAAGCTGTGTATTTTGTTTCTTTCTTCCATGAAAAGGCGATCAGATCACGAACAGTGCATACAGTGGTACGAGGAACGGATCAGTTTACGCATCTTTGCGTACTTCATATAAGTCGGCGATATGCTTGATTATGTTTCCAAAAGGATCGTCTCCATAGTGCTGACGCCACAACCATTCCTGTAGGTAGCTTTCGAAGAGATCTTTGGATGTCCCTGTACGAGGCATACTTCGTTTGACTCCCCACCATGTATTTTCAATGCGCTGTGTGTGCGCACCTGTGTCTGGGTCTACGAAGTTTAGGCTGTGGTTGACCGTGAGATGAGTGTAGCCCTCGTCTTTTAGGCAGTCGTAAGCCTTCCACATGTCGCTCATCACGCATGTACCCGGCAATATGTGGGCTCAAATGATGGGTAACAGTGTATCTTTATCCCTTTGCCCTACCGGAACAAGGAAACAGTCTTTCGTTTGGCGGCAGATACCGCCGAAAACCCACTGTCCCTCGATGTAGTGACCGCGGTTGAACTTCGTTTTGCCAAACTTGGACTCATCAATCTCAACAGTCATACCTGGTCCGCCTATTTGCCCCGCATGATGATTCATTATTCTGTCTGCACAAACCTCTCGGCAATAGTTATACCAATCTATCACCGTTTCTGTTGACGTTGATTCGTCATCGAGTGAGGTCTCGTGCACTGCTTGAGTAGTTGTAAATTTGTGTGCCCAAGCGTACGTTAGGGCTAATACTTTTTCAATGGACAGCCTGCTTCCAGAAAACCATGAGTTCTGGCGCATTGATGCCATGCCATTGTATTTTCTTCTCGAACATCGCCACTCGTACCCATCTCGCGATGAAGTTCGTCGTGTCCACATTAACGTATTGTAAGCGAAATGTATACGAAAGGTAAGTGGTTCGAGACCTGATGGTGTACAAGAAAAAAAAGAAAAAAAGCGCAAGAAGTCTGGGTAATATAGAAGAGAAAAACAGGGGAATAAAGGAGATAGGGAAGTAGAGAATCGGAGAAAAGACAGCGCGCAATCAAATCCTGTTTTATTCATACGGTAAGTAGTAATTATCAATGTATATATTCAATACCTTAGGGAGTTGCTATTGTCTTCTAAAACAATAGAGTGCATACATAATTAATAACTTTGCATGCATAATAAATGTATGGGGTTATACGGAAATCTTTCCGCATCTTTTTATGATACGAATAAGTGAGAGTTGTTGTGAGCATCGTTGAAACTAGAATTGTGGTCTACAGCACGGCCAGTTTGCTAATATCGCGGCATACCATTACCAGAAATCCGAGTCTTATTGCGTCACGAAAACCGCACGTCAATCAAATGGAACTTAAAAAATGGCGTCCCGATGCTATAAAGAAATGTATGGGATCTGAAACAAAATCTCAATTTTCGCTAGCTTAAATAAATTAATTTCGATGTGCCGACCTTTCGCTGATAAATAATATGCAACTGCTCTACAAAGCGAAGGTTTTTTTACTGTTTCGCTCATTCTTCGGGCCGCCAAATAGCATCAAAATAACAAGGATTTATGGTTGTACTTGCTTACTAGTTTCATCAAAATACCTCCACTTACCTTGACTTCAAAGCTCTGTTCTGCCCGTGTGTTTCAAGCTTCCATCGGTGCCGACCTCTCAAAATTTTCCTCAAATTACGGTCGTTTTAAGCAAGTAAAATAAATCCTTTCATGATAAAACAGAAGGCCGCCCAGCAACACCAAAAAAGTGCTTCATCACGAATGGTTATAGCCTTCTCTGAGGGTACGAATGTCCTGCAGGATGCGAACAAACGCGAAGAACAACCACTTTCCATCGAGCAAAATCCACCATATTTACTTCAGCTTAGCCTCCTGGCAGTTTTACATGTTCTACCGCTGTCTAAATATCTACAGGCTCAAAAAATGCGAAAAAAAGCGCCAAATTACGAATGGTAATATATGGGAAGACTTAATTCACTTACATCCTCGGAGACCCAGGGGCGGTTAGTTGGGGCGAGAGAAATAAAATCGGGCAAAGAAATGAAGCGTCGCAGGTTTACAAGTAAGGCGGTAAAAGCCCCTGGGAACCGACTCTTACCAGACCATTTCCAAACGGTTCTACCAATGTTGCCTCCTGATTGGGCAGAAAAATCCTTTGTATTATTCTGCCCAATCGGCGAACAGCAGCTCCTGAGGTACTGTGGTGTGTTCTTACACGACGGCTTTTGCATCGCCATACTTGCTTGGTTCGTTCAGTTCTGCGTGCGAGGGAAACTTCATTTTAATTTCTCTGGATAGCGGCGAAATATCGAAATGATAACTTGAGCGACCATTTCGGATGCAAGCACCAAGGCTATTCTAAAATGGACTGGTAAAATTATTTTTTTCGGACCGATCACAAGGTATCGTAGGATATCACAGGAATTTGTTCTAATGAATCACCAATTATGACTGTGTGCTAGGGGAATCATAACGCTGGTTTAACCAGCCCTCATGAAATCAACAGCACATTATGTAAGTATAAGGAATCAAAGCCTTGATGTGGCAAGATATTTGTGGAATCATCACCTTGATTGTGTGACCTATTAATTCATAGGGGGATACCTGAAAGCATGTGGGCAGCATCTCTGGAATCATAGCCTTAACAATACTTGTGCAAAAATCATGGTTGATTTAATGACAAGCACAAAATCGCCTTAGGAATCATAAGCCAAGATTAAGCCTAGATTAGTATAGCTACCAGCGGGGATGTTGAAATTTTTTATTTATTTGAAAATATAATAATGTGAAAAAAATATATTTCACAAGAAAATTGACATTTTTGCCTTCAATACTGCACTAACTTTCTAGTTCTTTTAATTTGGCTCATTTTTATGGCCCTCTTTAGGTGAACTTTCATAAAGTTGTTAATTTAAACATTTGTAATTGACATACTCAAGACAATATACATGTACATCTTTTTTTTGAAAATTTAAATTAATTACAATATTTATATGTATATGGATCAAAATTGTATACTGTTTATTTTAAAATAGGGGTTTCTGCAAGTCAAATCGTGCAAACAGTACATTCAAAAGCTTAAACATACTTAATGAAAATATCTCTCATTGCTATGTACCCCATTTAATAGTTCAAATGAAAAAAAAAACAGTAAACAACACCGTTAAGATGTTTGTTTACTTTTAAATTTAGTTACAAATATTAATTTGATATCACATCAAAATTATTCAAAATGAAATAATGCAATTTCCATTTTGTTGACTCGACTAGTGGAGAGCTGGGTCAGATGGAAAAGATGTTAGCTTTACCTTGTGTGCCTCACAAGATTACGAGAAAAGACTGCCACAATGTGGCAAAGTGCAATGTTCAGTCAAAAGCACACTGATACTCTTAGTAATTTATTTGCCCGCTGTCCCTGTAGCTTAAATGTTCTTATAGCAGTTATACAAGTATAAATGCGATCAGTTGAGTTTACCTGCTACAAGTATGTCTCAAAAATGTCAAACAGGACATTGCTGTTTAATGTTCCAATATTTCTCTATTGGTGGCATGTGACTTGTGGGCAAATCTGGAACTGCATGACCACCTAACATAAAGGTGCCACTGAAGCTGCATTTCTACAGCCTTTATATGAAGTGATCAGTTCCAGATAATTTTTGTATTCCTAAACAGTAACATATACATATCCTACAGTAAGATAGCCTAATTTGATTTACACACAGTCTTCACTTAACTGCATGTGCACGTATTCAGCCAAATTCAATAGTTTTTATAATGATACTTTTAGTGACAATGACAATTTCACAAGAGCTTGAAAGAGTCAAATACTTAGAAACGTATGTCATTTCAATCTGTCACCTTTGACATGTACTTAGCACTTTGCTAAGCACTATTAAGTTCTTAAGTGAACATGTACACATTCAGTCTACATCAGTTGTACAGTCAAGAAAATGCAAGAAAATGCAATCATATTTATATTACTAGGCTGTTGTTATGTGATGACAAAAAGCCTTTGCAAGTTACACTCTTTTTTTTATAAGAATGTCTATTTTGTGAGCTGAGGCTGAAAGGTCGTATACTTTTTTGGGGCAATTTGAGGTTAGAAACAATCCTAAGATGTTCTTGATAATTAACATGTTTTGTTACTTAATATTTCAAAGTTTCAATTCCATTCCAACTACTCTGTGTTGTTCCACAAAATATCTACTGCGCCTTCCACTGCTCAGGTTTTTTCGGGGTGCTGAACCCCAACTCCCCTGTATTAAATCACGATTCCACTGCAGCATTGTTATCAATGGAATTCAGAGTATATTATACCCATTACATGATATGGATGGTCAGTGGAAATATTAATGGAGAGGGGGCACTCAGAAGCCAAAATTCTAAACAAATGATGATGGCAATGATGGTGATGGGGTCTTGGATAATTTATGGACCAACACATCTGATAATTAATGAGTGACCGTTAATTATTTAAATAAAGATCACTCAAAACTGACATGCAGTCCTCCTCATTGAACTCCAGTGGGTCAGATATATATAGATCATTTAGAATAATTATTGAGGTGCGTATGACCCAAGCAGTAACTCCACACATGGGCGTAGCCAGGATTTTTCAAAGGGGGGGTCACACTGAGTCGTACAGAGGTTACTCACCAGATTGCCACCTGAATATTGTAGCTTGTTTGCTTACAAAAACGGCTTACAAAGGGGGGGGGGGGGGTCATGGGCACCCCAGGACCCCCCCTGGCTATGCCCTTGCCACTTGGGCGTAGCCAGGATTTTTCAAAGGGAGGTCACACTGACTCATACAGTGGGTACTCATCAGATTGTCACCTGAATATTGTAGGTTGTTTGCTTACAAAAAGGCTTACAAAGGGGGGGTCAGGGGCACCCCAGGAACCCCCCTGGCTATGCCCTTGCTCCAAATGACTCAATTTGAGTTGTCTGATCACTCCACACTGCTGATTGGCATGACCTTGCCTTTTTTATGTCGGCCTGCTCCTCTCGATTAACAAAGCTTCCTCTCCCATATATAGGCTATATAGGTATGTGCCGTAGAAAATGGTATGATTTTTGAGGTTCTCGGTTCTTAAATAGGGTATCCTTTTTTACTCTTTTTTGCTGTATTTCTGGTGTGGTCCTTAGACAGGGTAGCTAAATTGTATTATCTTAAATAGGGTGTCATTTTTAGGGTTTGGGTCTTAAAAAGGTATCAGCTTCTGCTTTCTTAGTCCTTAAGTAGGGTTAGGGTTCAAGAACCTTTATAGCACACCCCTATCCAAAATTTGCGGGAGTACCCCACCCAACCCCCCCCCCCCCCGGGGGGAAGTTCTCTATTGGTTAGATTGCGTCTGGCAACCCATCTCCCCTTCTCCAGGTAGATTTTTCGCTTTAATAAGAAACCTTGTTTTGCTTCCTTGTCATCAGAGTCAGCTGTTTTTTCTTCCTCTCTCAGTGCAACTGGTTGAATTAGCCCTTTACACAAATATCACGTAAAATCGCTTAAACATCTTTCCGGAAATTCTCAAAAAAATGTTTAAATGTCTCAAAAACATTTTCAAAATATCTATAAAAATCCTCCAAATATCTTGAAATATCTCGTATTTTTGTTTTAAAAAAGGCTTTTTCGAATAGGCAGGGCAGCAAATACATCTTCCTTGCGAACGACAATTAACCTCTGCTCAGGAAAATACTTTCAAAAATCGCTTCCTTGATGTCTTAACTAGTTAAAACAAGGCCAGCCATTTTCAACAACTACTACACGACTCATCAACGTGCGGCTTACCAGTGCGAAAGCATTGGCAACTCGCGGCCGCATACTTGAATGACTCGTGGACCAGAATACCGCGTGCAGCTTGGGAAATTTTCATTCTGACATCCCGATGAGTCGATACTTACTACATTATTCACCAAGAAATATTTTGTCAAAATAGACACATCCGCGAGAAAGAACGATAGAATAAAACAACCTGTTACGATTACGATACCTTGTGATCGGTCCGAAAAAAAATAATTTTACCAGTCCATTTTAGAATAGCCTTGGTGCTTGCATCCGAAATGGTCGCTCAAGTTATCATTTCGATATTTCGCCGCTATCCAGAGAAATTAAAATGAAGTTTCCCTCGCACGCAGAACTGAACGAACCAAGCAAGTATGGCGATGCAAAAGCCGTCGTGTAAGAACACACCACAGTACCTCAGGAGCTGCTGTTCGCCGATTGGGCAGAATAATACAAAGGATTTTTCTGCCCAATCAGGAGGCAGCATTGGTAGAGCCGTTTGGAAATGGTCTGGTAAGAGTCGGTTCCCAGGGGCTTTTACCGCCTTACTTGTAAACCTGCGACGCTTCATTTCTTTGCCCGATTTATTTCTCTCGCCCCAACTAACCGCCCCTGGGTCTCCGAGGATGATTCACTTATTGAATTCCGGCACTGAGAATGTCTCATGTTTTGCTCGATTTCAAAAAGAAAGCCCTTGATTTTAAGCTTCAAGTCACTGATTCCCCGTTGTCCTTATATACATCAGCAGCACAGTAGACAAGCTGAAATTGCTCTGTCAATATACATCCCATATCCAATTCTGAAGAAATGGCATGAGCTTGTTGGAATCAAAGACGAGAGAGGAAATGAGTTGAACTACATTGACCTTCTTAATTTTTGGATTCCTGGTCAATGGTTCAAAATAAGCAAGGACAACGGATCAAGAATCCAAGGAAGATCTTTTCTTTTTCCTATTCTCGGCGTACAATATATCAACAGTGCTTAACCTGTGAAGCACATCGTAAGAAACACGCTTCCTTTCGGACAGAGCGATAAGCGCCGCCATATCAGATTTTATTGTTCTAGTGTGTAACATGATATACCGCTGACAATTTTTAGCGGGCTCGAAATGTCCGCGATTTCTGGTAATGACGCATCAGTGTAAACAAAGCGGGAATATTTTGCTTTTCTCACACGTATCAGTCCCAAATGCAACATTTCACGGCCGATGGATTACTTTGAGTTCCTTAACGTACATTATGTCTAAGATCTTCATTTATTAGTATCCAAGTTCAAAGCAATTCGTTAAAACATCGCTAGTTTACATTTCGAAGGTTTATTTTCAGAATGTGAACTAATTTGCATATATGATCTTTTGCGGCCGACACGGCTTACTGTAGTTTGCGAAACGAAACCAAACGAAACAAAACGAAACGAAACCAACCAAACGAAACCAACAAAACGAAACCAAACCAAACGAAACCAAACCAAACGAAACCAACCAAACGAAACCAACAAAACGAAACCAACAAAACGAAACCAACCAAACGAAACCAACCAAACGAAACCAACCAAACGAAACCAACAAAACGAAACCAACAAAACGAAACCAACAAAACGAAACCAAACCAAACGAAACCAACAAAACGAAACCAACAGAATGAAACCAAACCAAACGGAACATAACAAAGCGAAAATAAACCAAACCATTTTAAAGAAATTGTAAAACAAGTAACCTACACGATATAATTATAATTCAATCAAAATCATTCCTAAAAAAACTTAATTTTAAAAATCATCGGCTTACACCGCTGGATCTCTGAAGAAACCTCTCTTCCGATCTCGTCCCATCATCGAGTTAACTACTGTAAAATGAAAAATGCATAAGATTGCACTACACAAGTGATTGCAGTAATCCTTTCCTGCCGAGAGAGAATGCGTGACCCACAGCTTAATCTACATTGATATCAGTTTCTTCCGTTTGGCGTAAACGTCGTGCTTGACGTTGCAACTGTTGATGCTCTGATCCGTTTTGTTACTGTTTGTCTTAAGTATTAATAAAGACTGATTACAAAGATTATAATTTATTTTGGGTAGGTTGTAGTTGCAAACTTTCACAATTCATTCACTAAAAAGGTCAGATCCACATACATAGACTTTCTGAAAAGTCCTTCGTCTTGTTTATTCAGTACCCTCTCGCGACTTCGTCGCTCGCTCGGCCGCTTCGCGGCCTGACATATTCCACCCTGAAATTCATGAGGTCGACTTGTGGCAAGTCTACCACAAACACTTCTAAACCTTCCCACGATTCGATAAATGGATAATATACGAGCAACAAGTAAACATAGGAATTTGAAATTCTGATTCCGCTAAAACGTACATTCATGTAGGAGCTTTCAGAAGCTGCGAACATATCGAATTATTTTATTTCCCTATGTGAGGCACTTGAATAGGAAATCGTTTTAAAGGACAATCGATAACAAAGTAACGAGATAGATTATGTTTCAATTTCTTTCATCTAGTTTTGGTTGGTTTGGTTTGGTTTGTTTTGTTTGGTTCCGTTTCGTTTGGTTTCGTTTTGTCGGTTTCGTTTGGTTTGGTTCGTTTTGTTGGTTTCGTTTGGTTTCGTTTTGTTGGTTTCGTTTTGTTGGTTTTCGTTTGGTTTGGTTTCGTTTTGTTGGTTTCGTTTGGTTTGGTTTCGTTTTGTTGGTTTCGTTTGTTGGTTTCGTTTCGTTGGTTTCGTTTCGCAAACTACAGTAAGCAAACAGACCATGTAAATACAAGGCGGTTCGCACTGCAGGCGGTTGAACATGTATGAATGCCATCTTCAAGTTGTCTATTACTTTATTAACTTCCAGTTAGCTTATACCCAGTTTCTCTCGGTTGTAAGATTGGAAAAGGGATCAAAATAGAAAGGAAAATGGGAGAGATCGGCCGTCCCCTTTGGCCGCCATTTTTCTTTTAGGCTGTTATGCGGACGCCGGCGAAAACAAGATCATTTCGCGAGAAATAAAGAACTCCCGCAGATATCACAGTTCTAAAAATAAAAAGATAGGGGAAAGGGTTGACTCAAGGGTACAATTGGTATAGAGGCTCCGGGTAATGGACTCATACAAGGATAAAGAATATAACTTAGGACCAGTTACTGGCTAGTAAGGCTGAAATTATCTAGAGTTAAGCTGTATTTTCGTGTCTGTGCAAAACAGGAAGTGATTTTGTAATCTGAATTTTTTGTTTCTGTTCACTTTCGAATAGATAGATAGATAGATAGATAATCTTTATTTATCCACGGACAATTCATCAGCCACAAATGTTAAGAACGTGTAAAATATATCAAAATCGGCATGCAATTAAGGTATCAGTGTACCCCAAATTTGATCATTTTTCAAAAAAGTTGTTTTCTGCTTTTTCAGATAGATCTTATTGCAATCTTTCATTTAAAAAAAATTCTATGAAAAAAGATTGATTCTAAGCAAAGTTATTCACGAAAAACGCTTCTTTCCATTAATTATCTCTAATTGATAACTGTCAACACGTTGTCAACACGAGAGTTGATTTGCATTAAAAGATCGCGTGACAGACGCAGTGTTGTGCGATTTTCACACGTTTGTGTGCTGCTTCGAGTATTTTCTAATTTGCAGACAAAAATTTAAAAACTTATATCTATTCCATGTCGTAGAAGAGAAAATGCAAAAGTCCTAGCTTGTCCTTTCACTAGTGCGAAGAAACTTTAAAAGAGGAAAAAGGGTTCGATTTCATTTGATAAAGATCGAGCTGATGTGTTAGCGGCTAGTGATCGAGGTTCCTACTTTGAGCAGAAGAAACATTGCTCTAAACGAGGAAGAGCATTGATGGGAGAACGAGACCGTTGGTGTTAGTGTTAGCCGGGCGAAAATTGAAGGCAAAGGCAAAGACGAACCCGCAGAACCGGACTCACAAGAGTCGTGGCAAAAGTTGGCCGGTCGAGCAATTGTTGCCGGCAATCGCCTGCAAGAAAATCTCTTGAAATCAGTTTCTTGTCGGTTTTCTCACGCAGATGTGATTTTCTTTGAGAATGTTTCTGCAAGATCCGTGCTTGGTTCATGTTGGATCACGTCCTGTCAAAACGAGGATTGCCCATCGAGGAATATACATTTTTCTTATCATAATTTCCTTAGCGCTTTCGCTGTTCGATCAAAATCTGCACGAGTTACGTCCTCGAAGATTTCCTTTCCCTTGTTTACGCGAACGCTTTTTCCTTGTCTTTAGTATCCCTCAAGCTGTTTCGTGAGAAGAAATGTGAATCCACATTAGCTAGGGCTTTTAAAAAGTAGAAAACGAAAAATTGAACGAAAATTGCGCGAGCGGCGGAAATCAGATCTTGCAAAGGATATTTCCTGCCAGGAGCAACATTTTGAGCCCGCTTTGTAATTGATATGAGCTCTATTGTTAAAGTAAAATAATCCTACACTTGGTCTATCAACAGGTCATTATATTCCGACATCTTGAGTAATTATCTCATTACTGACCGGAAGAACGCCCTAAAGTATATTTTCCTTCATATCTCGAAACGAAAATTTCAGCGAGTGAAGCGCACATTTTGAGTTCGTTTCCGGCGAATTTTCAATGTTTTTCGCTGAAATTTGGAGAGAATGTTGCCCTATGATCAGGCAAAAAAACGGTGTCGGGGAATTTTTATTTTTTGCTTCTCTCAAAAGTTATGACTATTTTAGTGAAGAGAATGCGTGTTTTTTCAACTCTCAAAGTTTAACTGCGTGTCAGAATCAAACCAGACAAGTAATCAAAATTTCCCGACACCGTTTTTTAGAGAAAGGTGTCAAGAAGACATAGCGATATAAGTCGCGGTCTCCCGCTCAAATCTGACCGGAAACGAACATGATTAGTGAACCTCCGTACATCGAGAAAGAGCGCGCTATATTTGAGAAACCTTAAATTTTTTTACGTTAGTGAATAAACCGTCGGAATCTACAATTATTAAGCTTTCAGAAAATATATACTTTAGTAGGGTTTGCGCCAACCGTCCGACCGTAAAGCGGCGCTGAAGAATGATGGTCATTTGGGGTACACTGATACCTTAAATGGATAAAAAAAAAAAAAAAACTATTATAAAGTCTCTAGGGAATATTCAATGAGCTGACGGTGATAATTAAGATCGTGTTCACTGCAATGCCCTTACAGTGATAAAAAAGATCGTGTTTACTTCGCCAGAAGCAATGGTGGAGTTTTCTGGCGAAAACATAAAACCTTGGCGCTAGCGCTAGTCAAAACCCTTTGAACATATGCAAATGTATATTCGTTTGAAAGGTCAATTATGAGACCTTTTCTCCTTCGAGCTAGGTAAACAAAAGTCTCCGATTACAAACACGCAACCACGCTATGCAAAGAATGTGAAATAAAATCTCTTGCAACCCAGGCACTGAATCACGCAATCTCAGTTGTTTCAGGGTAATGTTTTCTCGCAAAACGTTGTTGCTCAATATTACGCAATGTTTTTGTGAGCGCAAAAGAGTTAAAAAAGCGCGGCTTTAAGTTTTTTTTTTAACTTCTTGTTTACAGTTTTACCGCATACTATATCCGTTAGAACATTTTTTATACAGTTTCTTTCTTTTTCCTTCCGTGACTGACCTGTAAACTAGCTTTATAGCTAAGTGTTAGTCACGGTAATGAATTATGCAAGTATGTATGTATGTATTACCCACCATTGTGTATTTTTTGTATGCATTCCAACGCATGCAATAAGAATCTTTCAAGAATCTTTTCAGGGAAACTTATTAAAATGGTACGCAAAGACAAAATAGTCCCGCGTCCAATGTTATCCCTGCCGCCCTTTTTTTCGTCTGCTCAACAAAGTTAAGCCCTGTTCGGCGGGGATAGTACTTGGGTGGGTGACCAAATACGAATACCCCGTGTTGTAAGAACTTTTTTTCTTTTTTCTCCTTCCTTTTCCAAGGCGATATTAAGGAGTGCAGAACTGCCATCCTTGTGTAATGTCGCTTCTTCTATTTATCAACTTTTTGTTCCTCATTTCGCCATGGCCGTATCTACGTGTATTTATTTAATACACGATCGTATAAACGAACGGGACATGTCGTTCGAATTGTCCTCAATTCTCGCGACTGTTGATCTTCCAAAACATTTAATCATGGCTTGAATCATTCGAAAATTCATACAGCCCATCAATTTTGTGACTTTCAGTGTCTTCTATTTCTTTTTCGGTAATCGAGTATGGTTTATAAACCTGTATGAGCCGGCACTTTCGGGAAATGAGACTTCTATAATTTATACAGGTAGCTTCTATTTATGAAAACGTTCGTGCGAGAATTTATTCAATGTAGAACCTTTCTTCGTGTTTTTTTACCGAGTCCGTAACGCTCGGTCCGCGTTTTATACCCGAGTCCGTGTTTTATACCCAGTCCGTAGTCCGTAGTCCGTAGTCCGCAGTCCGTGTTTTATACTGACCGGATGAATTTGCCTATCTGAATTCGCCTATCTGAATTCGCCTATCTGAATTCACCTATCAGATGAATTCGCCTATCAGACGAATTTCCCTATCAGGTGAATTCGCCTACCAGACGAATCAAGGTAAAAATTAAGGTATAAGATGAATTTGCAGGATGATAAATTCAGCTGTTTGCTGAATTCAAGGTATAGTAAATTTGAGTAAGAGGTGAAATTATGATGCAACAAATTTCACTAAGTGACGAATTCACTAGTCTGAATTTTGACCCTAACAAAGCGCCATACACAACGAGCGTGATTTGGCATGGCAACAAACTACTCAGCCGTGTCGCCATTTGCAATTCATATTTGGCCGCGCGCTCGCCCCAGTAGGTTTGCACCCCCGGCAAAATGGCGTCGTTAACCTTGAAAGGGTCTACTCATCATGTTGACCCACCATGCGTTTGTCCTCCAGATTTTAATTTCGATCGTGCCATCGTCATTTTCGATGACCTTCAAATAAGTGTGGAGGACGGCAACATTGTTTGCGTCGCCTTTTTGGTTTCTGAGGAATATAGCATTGCCCATTTCAAATTAAAAGAATGCCTGGACCTGTGACAGAACGAGGAGGCAACCAATTGACCGCCATCAATGGCCATCAATACGACTACGACTTTGGATTCCAGTTGCATTGCTGGATCCTCCATTTTAGTTCTACCACAAACTCAAAATATCGCTAGCGGAAAAATATCCGGATTCGAGGGAAAAGCGTTTACACGGCAAAACTATCCGGATTCAAGTTTTTGGATTCAAAGTTCTCACTTAGGATTCCGGATTCAAAATCTCCAGAGACATGAACAAACCGGGATGTTTTCATTTCGGATTCTAAACAGCAAAACCAAGCCGGTACTAAAACGTTCCGGATTCATCACGAATCCGGAACAATTTCCTCTAGTGTAAACCTAGTCTGGGTATTCTGTCAAGAAAATAGCGAGGAAAAGCTGAAAAACAGCCCAAACAGCTATAAATTTTTCTAAATATCCCAATTTTTCTAAATATCCCAAAAGTTTCTGAATATCTCGGAAACTTCTAAATTTCTCAAAAAATATCCGGACATTTGTGTCAAGGCTTAAATGAGGTGATGTATTGGTTTACACAAACATGTGCTACAATGTTTATAAGGCCAGATATGTTCAGATATGCAGGTTAATGAGACTCGTGCTCTTTATGATAAGCATCGCCTAGAACCGTATTCTTTATTCTCTATACTTCTAAATAACATTTTTAGCTGTATCCTGTTAAAGTGGTTGGTTTTATAGATATATATAATTTTAACGCGGCGAAATACGAGATTCAAAAACCCTCAACTTGTCGCGCAACATTGTTTCGTTGCAAGTTTTTGTCGATGTTTCCCGTTTTTCACCTTGCATGATCAACTTGTCGCGCAACAAAAACATTTGTTGCGGGTTGAAAGAAGTTGTTGCGAAAAGTAGAGCGCGGGTCTACTTGAGCAACAAATTTGGGCTTTGTTGCTCGTTTTTCATCAAACTCACAACTTGTCGCGCAACAAATCTGCTCGTGCCCTAGCAAATCAACCAATCAGCGCGCCGCATTTCTTCAACCCGCAACAAATGTTTTTGTTGCCGGTCAAGTTGATCACGCAAGGTAAAAAACGGGAAACATCGACGAAAACTTGCAACGAAACAATGTTGCGCGACAAGTTGAGGGTTTTTGTATTTCGTATTTCGCCGCCTTTAGACATCTTCTTTTATTTTATGTTATACAGGGCCCCCATTGATACCAGTCCTGTGACTCATGGAGTCACCCTGTTTTAATATTAATTATTATTAATAAGTGTCCTCTTTACCAAAAAGTCACCAAGGCATACATAATTCTGTCAAATTTCAATTTCAAGTAATATGAAAATGACACTTGATGCTTATTCGTAAAGTGCATTGAATCTCATCAGCCAGCATTTCTAGACATAAGTGTATAAGGGCCTCTTTAAATGGAGAAAGGGTGCGCCGGCTAACCGGGCTACCTAGCTAGAAGGGTTGACACATTGCCCGCCTTTACATGCAAGTCACCTAACCGGGATAGTGAGTGGGCAGCGTGGGTTATCTTTTGAGCGGCCGTTAAGCACAACAAACAAAATGGCCGACCAAGGAAACTTTTTTCCATCTTTTTTCAGCTTCCTGCACAGGCACGGGCCTTTTCTCTGTCTGAGACTAGTCTGTTGCATAGATCTCTTCAGATTGACTGTCATTTTGTTCGGCAGATAATATTGGCAAATGGTAACGTCGAAAAAATTCACCTCGCGCCCGCATGTCTTCGTGGTTTATCCCACCTCGGCGAGCCGGGATAGCCCGTCACGAAAAAAGCTATCCCGCCTAGCCGGGTGCCCCAGGCAAGTAGACAGGGTGCCCCGGGTAGGCGAGCTACCCTGTCTAGCATGTAAACGCTGCAATGCGTTTTCCAAAGAAACGTATAAGAAGTTAGCCCTCCCAGGGTAGCTCGGTTAGCCGGGGCACCCTCCCTCCATGTAAACGTTTCAGGGAAAATAAAGTCAGCTAATCACACATTACGAGAATACCCCGGCCCTGTACGACCCTCAATCCAAGATCTTTCAAATCATGGTACGTCAAAGAAACCGAAAAATCCACTCTAAAAGTACAATTCAGGGGTAATCGTGCTCTTAATTTCAAATCGGCCGAGCGCGCATTGGTAATAGGACTTCGTGTCGTACAATTCAGGGGTAATCGTGCTCTTAATTACCCTCTGAATTGTACTCCACTCAGTCCTATTACCATTATTTATTATTATTTGAAGGACTTTGCAATACGTTTGAACTTTTAAAACTTCCAGTTTTTCGTTGTCAAAGTAGAGCAACCGAGAGAATTATGTTCTTTGGAAGTGACGATCAGTTTGCCTTTTTGCTCGATTCGGCGGCAATCTTCATCTTGGCCACCAAAAAGTTATTTTTTTTTGTCGGTAGAGTATTCATTACTAAACTCGAGAAGGCATGTTAACAATACTTTGGAACGAGCGATCGTAGGTATATGGACAGGAGTTTTCAGGTAAGTTCTATTTGATGTAGTAACTTTGAATTGCACATTCATGGCGGCCATGTTGGTATGCTGCGCTCAGTTTGCGCGGGACTGAAAAAATTGGATCACCGAGTTGTGTTGCAACAAACGTTTTGTGGCGTTAAGGACGGTACCTACAAAATACAGAGGTTTTTACGTCAAATTAGGACCATACGGAAAAAGTAGGTCTGCAAAAGCTATTGCAATCCACAAAAAAAATGGGGATAGCCACGCATTTTTTCGAGATAATTAGTCTTGAATCTCAACAACAGCATTTTTATGATAAAAAATGGAAACGATATTTCTTCACCGATTTCCTTAGAATTCGCCTCCTCATACAGAGAAGCAAACACATTTATAAAGATCTTAAAACTACATTGCAAATGGTATCATAAAAAACACTTTCGAGACGTTTTTAATAACAAAATCGTTGCAACAGGGCTTATAGCGTCTATGACAGCCTTCCTTTTGGTACAGCTAAAATACAGTCTAAAAAACTTTTGCTCACAATCAGAAGCTAATGACATGCAGAATAGGCTTGCCACTTCATTTCATAACATAAAATGTACGGGTAACCAGCGTTTTTTTAAATTTATTCGAGCTGTTTTCAACTTATTTGGAATCATCTTTCTCGTGAGTTAAACGTTTGCATGGTTCAGCTTCTATTCGGGCAAGAGCAAATTTTCTCTTGATTCGGGGCATTTTGGGATATCCAAAATGGCGGCTTGGTGTGACTGTACAAGGCCCAAGACATTTAATTTGGGACAGCGCGTCTCCCCAAAATGCATCAGGAACCAAAGAAGTTCGAGATCGAAATGTAAGTAACAACATGAATCATGAGACCAGCTGACGAATCGAACTGGCAATTCGCCGACTTGACCTAGGAGTATCGGTGTGCCGAAACAACGAAACCGCCATGACGAAACGACGAAACGACATGACGAAAAGACGACACGGCATGATGAAAAGACGAAACGCCACAACGAAACGACGAGTCGAACATTTTGTCCAACATCTACCTTCATACTGATGACAAACTTAACGCAAGTCATTCAGCCAATACCATCATGGCTTAATTAACTGACCAATCGCTTTCAACGGACCAGACTTATAACATCATCGACTGACAAACACTATTCACTGAAGATGACTTCCGCTGAGGTTGTCGAAGCGTCAGTCACAACAACAGTTCTTTTCAGAACCACACTCACCTGGACGATCATACAATGCGAACTCCTTCAGTTAATATAAAGTAAAACATAGCCCTCTATACTTGAAACTGCGGAAGCCATTATGCGACCGATATGATGATAATGATGATGAATAAACTCCCCAAGTTGCCTCTTATTCTTAATTATGCCCTTATGCTTCAAGATCTGGAAAAATTGCCACCTCAAACATTACCCATCACTGGTAAACTACCAACTGGTCTAACCCTAGTTGTAATTTCATACAGCTTTACCCTGTTCCCAGAGGTTTTTCTTGATTTTCTTCTTTCATGAAGAGGCGAATACGACTCGTGTTCACTGTTTCACGGCTCTCTCACGCAGTGAAAAATCAAGAAAAACCTCTGGGACCAGGGTAATTAAACACAACTCAATATCTCAATTGTGATTGGTTTAATATTTCTTTCAAAAACCATAATGTATATACAGTACAACACGTCTTACTAACACTAACACTTTCAAATGTTCAGTTAACTGTAAGAATCGATATTACTTTGGATTTTGTGAATACACTTTTCAGAAATCCTCATAAACTTTAAATAAATATATTCTCATTCATTCATTGATTTCAGTAACAGTGGACAATCAAACAGTGAAGCCTTCCTTTCATGATTTAAACCACAAAAATTTGTCCAAGAAATCTCAAGAATTATGACTCAAAGAGTCCTTGCTGTAAAGACACCAGTGTTGACTTTTTCTACATTTTCTTCTTTTTCATAAATTATCTACAACTTAAAAGAATGGTTGTCAAGGATCGGTCCCAGGATCAAATTGTTATTTCTCCTTACTGACTGATTGATGCTACAAAAGTCTTCTGTTCAACATTTTCTTATGTTGATGGTTAACATACAAGAAGCTATGTACATTCTTTGTTAGCATTTGAACTTGATCTCTTAGCAAAGTGCCTAAAACATTTACACTAAGACTTGAAGTCCCTCTTTCACTTGATCGGTCAGACAGATGCGAAAGAAAACTGCGAGATAAAAATTGCTTCGCCATCACACAGGACGTACTATGCAATGGATGGTTAACATACAAGAAGCTATGTACATTCTTTCACAAAAAGAATTTTTAGCATTTGAACTTGATCTCTTAGCAAACTGCCTAAAACATTTACACTAAGACTTGAAGTCCCTCTTTCACTTGGTCGGTCAGACAGATGCGAAAGAAAACTGTGAGATAAAAATTGCTTCGCCATCACACAGGACGTACTATGCAAAAGAGGAACTTCTTGTAGTCTTAATAAAGAACATCAATTTTTTCTTAAGTTACCTTTAGGTTTAATTTTATTTGAACAAATAAATAAATATATTATTTAATTTAGAATAGCATAAAAATAAAACAAAAATGAAATCCCTAAGCAGGCAGTGGAGTTTTGTTATACAGCAGTGGAGATTTCTGCAAGTCTCTCTTGCAACTTCTGACGATATAACATATAGCTGAAAATGGAAATAATAAAATGTAACAATAAAATACCTTGCTGCACCCACTCATTGAGATATTGTTTTTGCCACGAGAACATAACATTAAGATCTAATACCACCACCAGGCAATATCCTCTGGTGCGGATCCAGGATTTTAGAAGAAGGGGTTCGATGGCATCCTTCCCCGGAAAATTTTGAAATTTCAAGTCCTCGGAAATGCAATTTCCACCATTCTGAGGCAAAGTCAGCGTGTTTTAATATCTAATTTTTTTAAAAATGGTAGTAACTTGGTTATGAGATTTTAAGAATTTTAAGAATGACTGTGTTCCTTTAACATTTTTACAGGTTTTTGACGTTGGCTGTTTTAATTTTGGGGGTTCAATCGAACCCCCCAAACTCCCCCTAGATCCACACCAGATCCTCTACTCTCTATCCCAAAATGGGTCAAATCACAGCTAAAAAAAATACTCTTAAAACCTCAGGCAACCTTGTTTTCTCTTGGATTTCAAATTAGTTCTAGGATTAATTTCAGCACTACACCATTTCTGGTTAACTGATTTCAGTCCTTTAATTACTTCCACAACCTTTCTCAAAACTCATTAATAATTCATCAAGTAAAAACAAAGGAAATCACAACCGTGACGGTCGTTTGGATACCCGATCTTAATTAGCATGTAGATTTCGACGATTTTACTTCTCCTTTTACTCCTTAGTTTTTGGTTTCAATTGAGAGGATATATCAAACACTTGAGACAGTGTTTCATCAGCTATCCAAACAACTTGAATTTCATCAAAAATACGCACTCCGCTGTGCGTCGTATTTTCAACTCTCCTCTCGGTGTTTGGATATCCCGATGAATTACTGTCTCTCGTGTTTGATATATTACATCTGATGTTTTCACTGTTGCAAGATGAAATCAAAGTCAAATACCTTTGTTTTATTCTCTCCACTTCCTTCTCCTCCTCCTCTTGATATTTATCCAAGAAGGCTTGTAACACAGGTGTGGCAAAGTGAATATACTGCGCAACCTATAACAAAGCAACAGAAAACACAGGACACCCAATCTGTTAGGTGGATGTCTTTCACCACATTACCAAACACTGAAAGGAGGGTTCATGATAATATGGCATTCAGAGGAATATTTTTACAGAACTTCAAGGTGTTTGGAAATAAAGTAAAACACTGTCTAAAAGATCTTATCTATCTTCTCAAGCAAAACTAAAATGAAGGCAACAACAGAACAATAAATTTAAAAAAATCTACGTTGAACCTAAGGCCCATTTACGCAGCCAATTTTTGCCGCAGCAACTCGATGCATTTTCAACTTCAAAATCGCACGTGTAAACCAGGTGCGATTTTCAGTGCGATTTGTCGCCACGATATTGCAGGGGTTTCGAATATGTAATTTGAAACTTGATGCGATTTTGCTGCAACAAAAATTGCATCAAGTTGCCGTGACAAAAATTGCCCGTGTAAACAAGCCTTTGGAAATTCAAACACTGTCTCAGGTCTCATTTCCTTTGTTTAAACTTGATAAATCATAGCTGTGTAATCGTCAGCTGTGTAATGTAACAGCTTCTGTTTTCGTATATTTTACCAGTACTTTAAAGAATTTGCTTGTAAAATAATCATTCAGCTGTTATAATTTAATCTTTTTAAAATACCTAGAGAGATAAACAGGGTGGAAGTCAAAACAGTCTTGCATTGACAGAATACAACTTGAAGTTTCAAGAAGAAAAAAAATCTCTGCATGTAAGTGGTAAAAAAAACACTGTTGTTTCTAAGGCAGTTCAGGTAAACAAACCTCATGAGAAATATTGTTGCTGTCGTCAGCTTCCATAACAAATATCTTGGCTGCTTCCTGAAAAACAACAATAAATTCTCACTGTCAGTTACGATTAGATTAAGAGAACAATGTTTTTGGATTCACTTCATGTCTTTTTGCCAACCATCAGGAAGAATTTGTTTGTACAAAACCAGATCATAAACCTGCCAACTCTCACGCATAATGCGCGAGTCTCACGCCTGCAGACCTAAAATTGTGATCTCATGCATTCAGACCAATTGCTCACGCCTAACAGACATAGCAAGTGTAATTGCTTAAAAACGTTTGGGAAGTTGTCGGAATATCTTCGGAACTCTTTAATAATGCTCGAGATTGGTTGGAAATCGTTGGTGCACCCTGTTTTGAAGTCGTCGAAAATCTTTCTACACGTTATCTTCGGAAGTCATTTGCAAATCTTCGGCAATCTTTGGAAGTCTTTCGAAAACTTCAGCAATCTTCGGAAGCTGACAGTAAATCTTCCAAAATTCAGGTTCCATGGAGACGAAAAATCTCACGCATTTTACTGGAAAAAAGTTGGCAGGTATAAGATCATGCTTGTTGAAAACAAATTTAAGAAACATGCAACAAGAGAACTGTAACAGTGAGGTTTTTAATACCAGTAGTCAAACACCATTTGCTTGAGAAGTGTGTATTCCAAGTCAGTACATTTTGATACAACAAGAGATATCACAAGTCAGTCTTAATCTAATCAGTCTATCCCGTGTTAATGTCTCGAATGTCTGTTTAACAACAGGAGTGCTTACTGGAAGCTGGAAGGAGGGAATTTACTGAAATAGGGGTGCTAAGTCACAGCATGTGAAGTTATTTTGGCCACATACAAATTACCTTTGAGATAGTATAAAACATGAAAATAATAGTTTACTACAATAGGAAAACACCAAAGAGATAATAATAAACCATAAAGAAACAAGGATGGTTAAGGATGGAGAAGATGACACTTGAAAAATTTAGGCTAAATTTTCAAGTGCGCAAATTGTTATGTAGCTCCTCTGATAACAAAATAGCAAATGTGGGGAGTGCTTATTACAAAAGGGGTACTTATGGAAAGGGAACACTACATAGAATCATTCAATGCTTCTTAACCAACACAGAAATGCAACAAAGCGAACATAAGATAAAGTTCCTGACTACCTTCTGACCAAAACATATCCTGTGTAAGTGCTGGTTTTGTTGTGACCAGTGCAATACAAAAATCAATCAACAGCAAAGTTTCAGGAGAAAAGGTACTGTCCTGTTTCTCATGACACCATTTTACAGGCTTTGCTGTTATTTCAAAATCTAAAAGAGGTGTTTATGATGTCTTACCTCACTGGGTCCTAGGAGAAGTCGACAGTAAAGTGGGAACTCTTCATTTCGTAGCTGTCTGATTGCTAAACAAGTTACAAAAATTAAGAGGATGTAACTAATAATTATGTTTATCGATCAATCATCGTGACAAATGGTTTTGGGAAAAATTATCAAGAAAAATTATGACTTTGAATTCTTGATGTTGTTGTCAAAAGTCAAGATCAACCTTGACATACATACAATACTTACAGCCATTGTCATACACAGCATAGAGGTGGAACTTTTGGGGCCCATCTGTAATCTGAATAGGAAAACAACAACTCAAGCTTAATATATGCATTTTGGGAGAAGCATAATATTCCCTGCACATAAACATGATTACACTGGCATCATCCCTGAACAAGCCTATATTCCCTGCCAAGATCCAGAGTCTGCATAAACAGAACTGGCAAATTTTCAGTGCAAGCTGTCAAAGCTCCAACCCTGTAAGAGCCAAGCATTAGCTTATTACCGGTAGGTGGAAGGAACACAAACTGAGGTATACCAGGAGATAATATCCCATTACAGCTCAGATCAAGATCACAATAAGTTTTTTTAAGGCAGAAAGCAACCAAAGTTACATGTATAGTGAACCAAAAATAAACAATGACACTCATAATGGATTTTTTTGTATTGCCAAAAAAGTCCTTTTTTGTGGAACAAGATGAACCAATCTAAGCAAGATAACAGTACTGTAACTTGATTGTTGAAGTAGCTCCATCAGTTGTCTTTGTGGGGTTCCTAGTCATGGCCCAAGAAAATTTTAGTGCACCTCACCCACTAATAGGCATATAACAAAACACAAAATGTGACTGAAAATTGGAAATAACAACAGCCAAACCTGGAATTTAGTCATCAGCATTTTAATGACTTCTCTTGTTTTGGTTCTGCTTGTGACTCTGAGGTTTGTTGAGGTGCCATAAGGAGGAATAAATGTCGTCCGCCCTTCAGGTGACTTTCAACAACAAACAAACAACAACTTTAAAATCATGTGTATTTTAAAAGTATGTAATTTGTATGTTAACTAGCACTTAGTGTGTGGAGGGTGAAGTGCCTCAAGGTTAGTGTCTTAATGGTACCGCTATAAATTTCAACTCTTGTTCTCATTGATTGAGCTGTTCAGGTTCAAGCCTAGGCTGCTACAACATTTCGTAGTATTCTTGGCAAGACACTAATTAACAATTATTCACCAAAGTGGAGGTGAATAGTGGTGGATATTTACCAAGCCACGATGTGGTGAGGTAAAGATCCACCACTTTCACCGACACTGAGGTGAATAATTGTTTCAGTACATACCAAGCTGAATAACTAGCGGACCAAAGAGTAACTTTATTTGCGACAACATACCAACTTAAAATTCGCATGCTTGGAAGAGAATAAAACTTGGCTAATCACCTCCGAGCTAGCCAATCAGCATGCACAAAAAGTACTGTTCCAGGGTTTTATATAATAGCCGATAGCCGGCGAAGTTTGCCACCTTCTCTGCCAGGTTTTGCCGGCTACTTTCATTGCTTCACAAGTCAAGATATGTCGAGGAGATGATGTTTATCAGGTCCCACAACTGTCTACTTTTTACAAGACTCCAGCTACTTAAAATCTTAAAGAAAACGCTGTGTTCACTTGTGTGGTACCGGTATATACTAACTACTCTTACTAACAGTGCCTCTCTCCATCCAGTTATATAAATGGGGATGAAAAAATGGAATTCTGAGGGGCAACCCTGCGACTCACTAGCGTATGCTTATGCTTGACATTATGCTGGTGCTTATCTCATAACGAAGTAGAACCAGGCTTTATTGTGTATAAGAGCTGTCACCTGAACTGTAAAATCCAGAATGGTCCTCTGGTCCCCTGCGTCTGGAATATTTCTATTGTTAACTAGTAAGGAACGACGCCTGGCAAGAACCTTCTCCAAGCTACTAGTTCTTGGTCTCTGTTTTAAAGGAAAACACTTTGATCATCACTTCACTTCACTCTAGTCTCTAATCTCTGGGGAGTTGTGATTTTGATCAGTGGCAAACACTTAAATCATTGACGCCCAAATGAAATTGCAAGTCCCTAAATTCCTGGGTGGTTTTAAACATTTCAGATTGAGCACAAGCAGCTAAAATAAACCACATGCACAGTAATCACACACACAAGAGTAGGTTTCAGGACACCTTTTACTGTATTTTGAGATGAATAAATGAAGGGAAAAAATGTTAAAAAATATTGACAAAAAGAACTCAATTAGATGTTTAAAACTGAATTCATTCTTGTTGTCATCATTGTTTTTTCTAATTCAAATTCTTAGGGGACAAACTTTGTATGATATTTCTTCCACCCAGCATTTTTATTCCAAAGAGGTTGTGGAACCTAACATTTTTTTTTTCTTTAGGTGCTTCAGCTGACAAAATGAATTTTCGCACAAACCGCCCTTTCAAAATTTCCTGATCAACAGGTGAAAGGTGTATTTTGTGGAATTACAGGTAGACCTGTTTCCATCACTAAAAATATCTATAGGGGAATCAACTTATCCCAGCCAATACCCTCAATATTCCTCTCTGTCCCAACATTTTCTCTTGCCGTCAGACCTGCAAATCTGTTGGGGTTGACCTGACAAAGGTTCTGGGTATTTACAGATACGGTAACACAAGAATGAACAGCATTCAATTTTAAGGCATTGAGTAGAAATTAAGTAAAGACAATCATATTTGAATCACCACTGCTAGACAAGCTGTTGGGTCTAACATTTTCAACCAAATATACTCACAATGCCATCTTTGTTCTTAGCAGCTAAAACTCTTGCATAACCATTCTGCTCTTTTTGAGAGCGTCTCCTCCAATAGGAAAGGTTGTGGCTTGCTAGCGTAACAGGCACCTTTAATCCCCAGTATATTTTGAGAACGCCTTCAAGAATAAGCCTGCCTCCAACCTGAAAACATTATTAATTTATATACAAAAAGCGAGACATGTCTTTAGGATTCTCATTAATTAAAGTAGTAGAGGTTTGTTTTATGATGTTTGTTTTAGATTACTAATGCTGATTCAAATGCCAGAGGGAAAAGCCTCTAAGATCAGAGACAACAATGTATTTCAAGGTTACTGGTAAAACATTATGTTAAGGATTAACTACCTAAAATCGTAAGCTGAAGGTCACTAAATATATCTGAATTAAAATACAGTATGTAAAAGGAGAGGGATTCTTATAATTTGTGAACATATTACCTCCTTGCTGGTTAACTGCAGAGCTTTTCTCCCCTCAAAAAATATATTATATTCCCTCAACTTGGGTATTAATTCATTTCTGAAAGTACACAGCAAAACAAGATAAAGTTAATAAATTTATACGGCTTAGGTTTGTACAGGAAACAAATACGTATAACACATACTCTGATTGGCTAATTCTGGGGCATTATTCTTCCATAATGCACAGGAGCTAATTATGGCCCAGCAAAAACAACGCAAACCACCGCCTTGCTTATTGACCTTATCATTGCTCAGTCAATACAGCAAGCCAAGGTCATGGTTTGAGATCTTCCAGTACAAAATGAACAGTCAAGGTTAATAAGTAGTTAATATCATAGCGATAACAATTTTCACTCATTCAGTGTTAGTTAAAAAATTTCATAAGTACCTAATTACATTCACAATGTAATAGCATCAGGCTTTTAGCCAGAATTTTAAAAGTGGCTGTCCAGAATGTGCAGTAGGGCCTGTTCAAATGGGAAATTTTTAAAGCAACATATGAAAAATAAAACAATTTTCTTCAGAAAGGGGCTTTCAATGGGATGCCTGAACAACCATCTGGCCAAAAGCCTGGATAACATCAATGTATATAACAATAATTATTATTAAGTTAATTACTATAGTATTATGGTTAAAAACAAAATCAATGTTATATCCAGGCAATAATTTACCTGAATATAATAATGATATAAACAATCATAATAATATAATTGCTATTTACATTTATATAAATTACATGTACCTTATAGCATCTAGTTCTGCTGGTGTGAGCTTATCATCTGCAAAATATTGATATGATTCTGTACCGCCTCTGCCATATCCACCTGGGCCAAATAATAAACTGTAGCATGGTATATTACAGTACGGAATACCTCTGTGCTGTAAGATAAAAACAAATATTGTTATATTATATCTAGTTACCCAATTATGCCTTACTGGTAATCCTTGACTGCATATCACACAACTTTGGTCGACCTTTGGTGTATATTTCATTGAGGAGCGTAGATCAGAATTATACTCATAGAAAGATGAAGCATGCCTAATATAGGGGTTTTAAGGGCTGGGCACCACACAAATTGAACAGCTGTGAGAATGATTTTGCAGCCTGATTTAAACATCTAGAGGGAAGTTCTTCTTATACATAAATGTAAAAGAAGTTCAGTGCAAAACATTTAGCCCACATTTGAAAACCAGTACTGTTGCCCTCCCGCTGAAAACAATAATGAAATAATAATAATTATTTTATGATTTGCACACCACAAAATCCATTAATATATGATCTAACGTGCTTTACAAATTGGTAAAGTGAAGGCTAACTAATGATACCATTATTTACTATTAACAGCGCTCCAAGCTGTGACCATTTTGGTCGCCATGGCAAGTGGAAAAAATATTTGGCGACCAAAATTCTGGCGAAAGTCGCCAATAATTGGCGACCAACAGATTTAAAGAGAAACTTACTTGAAAAATCATCATTAATACTAGGACGAATTTAATCAATAGTACAAGCGGTGGCATCACCTGTCTTTTTCTTTTCCCCTCTCGCCGTTCAGAATCTCGTAAAGTGTTAAAATTGCGCTGTTCGGCACATTAGCTCTTCATGTAATATGCCAAGAAGTGTCTTCCCCTTCACATTTTTTTTTGGCGACCGAAAATTTTTGGTGGCGACCATTTTACAATTAAAGGTCGCCAAAAGGCGACTTTTTGAAAAAGTGAGCTTGGAGCCCTGATTAAGATGAAAAAATAATTTTATAGTAGTAAATATTAAAAACAAATCTAAAATATCTAAAAATATGCTTTCCTAAAAAGAGGCATCTTTAATTGTTTCTTGAATGAAGTAATGTTATCAACAGCCCTAAGACTGGGCAGTAATGCATTTCATAAGAATGGAGCGGCAACCGCAATGGCTCTGTCTCCAGTCATTTTAACTGATTTGATTTTGGACCTTGCTAAAGTGTTGTTGCCAGCAGACCTAACATTATACCTTAAACTCATTTTAATACACCACTGAACTCAAGGTTAGCCATAAACTCTGGTGACATCAGGTCAGTGACTTGCTATTGCAGGATACCCAAACAGCAAACACAGGTATTTCTGATTAGCTAATTGCAAATGTGGGTACCATCATTAAACATAAAATCAAATCTGATAACTCAGGACTACTTCTTGATAGTTATATGTTACATTCTTATACATTAGACATCTTCCATGACCACAGACTTACTTTAATTTGGTCCAAGGATGGCTAAACATTTTTAATCTGTCATAGGCACACCTCTTCTTAACAGACTCTTTCACACTCCTTGGTCAAATTTAGTTACCAGTGGTTTATCTTAGAGCTCAAAAAAATCAATGGTCATTATTTGCCATACATAATTTTCTTTCTATGCAAGTCTTTTAAAGAATAAGTATCATGAATTACATTTAATACATTTTCCTAGCTGACACTTTTCTAAAATTATTATTGCCATCTCTCTGGTTTAGAAAATATTCAAATCATTTAATTTATTAAAAGTAAAGGGAAATTTTGATGATCAGCTTCTTTAGATAACTTTTCAAGTTGATTTACCTTTCAGAAGCAAATAACTTAAAGGTTAAATCATGTTACAACCTCATGAATCAAACAAAACAATGAAATTAATTCTAGTTTTCAAGGACAGTCATGTTACTAAAACCATTTTGATATTCATGAAAAAATTGTCTTGACTTCACAAGCAAATTAAAGCTGAGAGTTACGCGTACGAGATCAAAAACAACTTCATTACATATTTTCCTAACAATCTGTGAATCACACATGACCCTGTGCGAGACAGCTAGATTAAATGTCTGGAATGGTATAACACAACTTACAAATTATCCAGATTCCTACATTCAAGGTTTATCATGTTCAAGAATATAATTTTAACAACTCAAAAAACTCAAACTTGACATGAAAGCAACTCATATTTTGTGCTCAATATATGCAAAGGTTAAAAGCTTCTACTGACATGTGTTTCTTCTTTTACATTGCACAGTATTCATGCAAATACTTAACCAATATTCTGACATATAGCCATTGACATTACAATTAAAGCATGTTTAAAATATTTCACTGGGATTAAAATCAACAAGCAAAGATCATGTTCACTTGAAAAAGACTTGCATATATAATTTTTTGCTGTTGTGTTGTAACACAATAATTTCAGTCTAAGGTATGCTGTATCTTGCTCTAATTTCCAAACAAGAACTGAACCACATGTCATATTAACATAACAAATCTTTTCTGCCTAAACCTACACGTAACTAAGCTCAGACCTCAAATATATTTCACTCAATAAACAGGCAAACTAGTTGAACTCAAAACTAAGCTAACAAGCAGGTTTTGACACATAAAAACCTGTTGAGGCAAACAGCTATATTTATACAAACATTTTATCAAGACATTTCAGTATGTGTACATCTCATATTTTCATTTCATCAGACAACTGGTATCGAATGTTTTCACTCTAAAGAGTTTAGCAAAACAACAAAATCTAATTTAAGTTGAAAGAAAGATCCTTAGATATATGATTGTGTTCTTTTCACTTATATAAAATGGAAAAATAATCTTGGATGGAAGCCATCTGTGGCTCAGAAGAAAAATATAAACTTATAATTACAAATGCATATTTAAGTCAACATAATGATTTCAATTTTGGTTATAAACCTACTCACAAATTCATGTTATATTGAATTATCTTAACCATAGAATAACCAAATGGCAAACTGGTTAAATTCAATCCTACAGTATAAGAAATCAAATGCCATTTACACCTTTCATCATCAGCAAGAACCCATTGAACATTTGTTATTGCATGCAGTTGTGACTTCAATTTTGATAGCATCAAAACATGGAGCAATCTTCAAGATCAAAACACAATCTTTTCACTATAGAAATGAAGGTAAAAGAAAGGCATATTACCACCCAGTTTGACAGAAGATGAGGAACTCTACGTTGAATCATAAGAAAGGCATCTGCTTCCATTTTGATCAAGGACAATGAGTGAATATTTAACACATTGCATCATTGACAGGAAACGGAAAATCAGGAACTGGAATCTGGGAATGGACTTCCCGAACAAAAAAATGGAACATAACTATGTTGAACAAGGCACAGACTTTCAGTAAAAATCATTAATTCTATATTTATTTGCCATTGCTACAGGTTCATTACATCTGGAACTATCCATTTCTGCCACACATAGGCAGTTTTACCTGGTAAGAAACCAATGACGGAAAAAAGGTGGAACTATCCCATTCCATTGCTATACCGAAATTTTGAGAAATTTTTGTTCAATGAAAATTATACTCTGTTTAGCATAACATGTCCTGAGATAAAAACATCTTACGATGTCTCACCACAATGAGAGCATCACACAATGCAAAACAAGTCACAACAGTCGGCAACACACAACAACAAAATACATTACAACACAAGATATATTTTTTTTATCATCATTTTTGCCACATTTTTTTAACTTCCCACATTGATTTTTTGTTCATTTTTGGACAAAGTGGAGATAATTGTAAATAAAATCTGTTTCTGAAAAGAAAAGTAGGGGTCACCGGCCATCCAAGATCGTTAAATCCAATCAAAGCTATAAGAATGGCCATTTGCCCTATCATTGTTTATTTTAGTAATTAGGGCGCGCGCTCAATGCATGACGTGGCATGTGAATTTGCGTGCGCACTAAGGATGCGCAGAAACAATTAGCGCGAATGTCCTTAACAATGGCAAGGAGACCCAAAGGAAATTATGAAGCTTATATATTAATTAGGTCTCCTCAATTATTGTTTTACAAGATGAAATCAAAAAAAGAAGATAAGAACATGACGACGGAAACAATTCATACAATTACAATGTCAAATGGAAGGATACAATACAAAAGAAAAGCTGCAGTAAAGTTAATACTTATTAAACACATAATTTTGAATGAAAGCTGTTCATAGTTATTACAGAAAAACGCCTTGAGTGCTTTTTTGAAGGAGACAGAGGAGGACGAGTTGATGATTTTGGTACTCAAGGAGTTGTAAAATTTAGGTCCTTGGTAAAAAAACGACTAGACTAGTGAAACTCCTGTTTACCTGAAGAAAGGATAAAATTTCTTTAGATATGGATAAAATTATTCCAAGAATTGTATACATTTATTTTACATGTAAATGGTCTGGCAGCCAGACATCATTTTTAAATACTCTGTGCCCCGCAGTCAGAAAGTTTTCCTTTTACACTGTGATAGTACCACAATTATTGAGAATTAACCATAAACAGTCCAAACATGTGCCACTTATGTTAACCTTTGTGCTACCCAAGATACCAGGAGTGTCACCAGGAGTGCTATTTGCTGTGAAGTAGACATGGATTACTTTAAACAAAGTGTACTACTTAATGTACGGTTAGCCTGAATAGCACTCCCTTTGACCCATGGTTAGCATGAACGGCACACAAATTGGCCTGTTTATGGCTAGTTCTAAATAATTGGTATTCATTTGGTAACACAAGAAATACATAGTCATCAATGGAATATTTTCTTTTAGACTTGAAGATTTTAAAAACACCCCTGTCTTGCTGCTGGGCATAGTGTTTAAATACATAATTTTAATTTCTAGAGAGTTCTGAGGAAGAGGATACCGTAGAAATATCTTTAAAAACCAAATTTGGGCCAAATTTAGGGCCTGTTCACAAGGAAAGGGTTACCCTTTCAACTGGGTTACCCTAGCACTCACACATTTCCTCTTTTTTTCTTCACCATGTTTACAAGCAGTCAAGGTTACCCGGGTAGGTGGGTTATGCTATCTGTGTGCTAGGCTGGCAGGTTAACTTTTTTTCCTTGTAAACACTCCAGGTAGGGTTAACCTGCTACCCGGGTTAACTTTCTAATTGCTTCCAGACCATTTGATTGTAACCATGCATAAAGTTGCCCCCAGCTGTAGGGTTACCCTACCTGTAAAATTTTGCTTTGTAAACCCATGTGGCCAACCCATGCTATCTTTCACCCTCCAGCTAGGGTTTACCCGCTTGCGAAGGTAACCCTCCCCCCTTGGAAACACACCCGAAATTGTTCATCATATTATGTTTACTTGTTTCAGAAAATGTTAACAAAAGCAGGACATACAAGCTGAGCACTTTGATAAATTAGTCAGTTGAGATTGACACAGCCTGACAGGCACATGTATATAACTAAATTACTTGTTAATTAATAAACCAAGCAAATTTTATCACATTTACTGATCAAAAAAATCAGTTCTTTAGTTGCTTGTCACACAGCCTTGGGCCAACGGCAATGTTTTTCGGGGATTAAATATGTTTAGTTGATGTTTATTTTGATGTGAAAATAAACACATAGACTATTTTAGCGTGACCGCTTTTTCACAGATCTATTTTTATTGACACATCATTCGAAACCGTGAAAATTGGCACTGGGATATAACGCAACCATTACACATACCCATACACATAACGGTTTACTGAAATTCAAAAGCTTGTAAAAAAAACTTGCATAAGCTTATTTATTAGGCAAGGCTACGACAAACTTGTTTACCTTAAACCCAATAAGAATTTAGAAAGCTTCCCGAATTGCCGCAAAAAGTACGAATGAAAATTACCTGCTTGAGCTTAAATTTGGAGAATCAGAGGCTTGAAAAATGCAGCTCTTTTCTATGGTGCTACCATTTACGTTCAACAGGGTTTTATCACGAGTTACCCGGCTGCCGATTTCTTGAAGTCTGCGTCTAAAGCCTATAATGAAGCTTTCGAGTATCTTACCTCAGAATGTTGGCCCGGATTTAATCTTTTACCGCATTCTTCACATCGTAAACAACCAGGATGCCACACTTTACCAAGAGAATTTCTTTGTTCAGCTGCAAAAACACACAAACACATCACAAACTTGACCGCCAGATGTTGTTATTTTTGTACGAAAAAAAGTCCAACGCTCGCCGCTGAGTTCGGATGGAGCAAAGTTGTTTATCGTTTCTGTACTTCTACAAAAGAATTATTTTGCAATCTACTGGCAGGATTTCGTTTTTAAAGGCTTCAACTTACCAAAATATACTAGTTTACCGCACTTATGACATTCAGTCATCACGTTTACCGCAGTTTCGCAGGCCAAACAATTTGACCTCTCGAAGAGCGACGAAAAATATTCTTCGCTCGCGCGCAAGGTGCGAAGTTGCCAATGACGTCACCCCGAAAACATACCAAAATACCACTGTCTAAGGAGGGGTAAGGAACTTGGCTTGAAGCGACGAATTCATCGATCGAGAATCAAAGAAACGAGGAAGGATCGCTCTGATGAAGGAAAGCGAAAGAAAATGAAAACAAAATCTCTGGGCCGCGCTTTGGCCAAAAAAATGAAATAGTTTATATTTCTAAAAGAAACCGGAAAAACAAAAAAGTTGAACAATGAAAAATTAAATAGAAGGAGTAGAATATATTAAAGAAAGGTGCACCACCGAACGGAGGGAAACACATGAACACATGATTTATGACATAACTTATTTTATTTCCAATTTTGAACTAAAAAGTCACGGAAACCAACCAATAGCAGATCAGAGCTTACACCCCTTCCCCCTCACACTCCACTATTAGATTCATCCGGGATTCACCCAGAACTGCAGGACTTAAATCTTGTATTCATCCATCAGAAGCTTGGAAAACACTACCAATCGGGCAAAACGCCTTTTTCTAATCTTTCGCCTTCCTTGTTACTGTTCCTGCATCTGTTCCAGAGATCCAGTCGCATGAATGTCACGTTTAAAGGGTCTTGCAATTAGTCTCGCTCTCCCGCTCTCGCGCAAAATTTGAAAACCTTTTGCAGAATTGAATTTGTAGAATTGCGTAAAGAGATACAAGAATATGAATCGTGGAGACTTGCGAGAGAAAGTTAAAGGAAGTGACTTTTCTTTTCTCAGGATCAACAGCGGAAGGTAAACACACGGAAAATGTGGTCGAGATAGGTCTTTCTGTCACGCAACGATAAGAGCGTAGCGTTGCATGACAGAGAGAGGGCCGTGTTGGGCGTGTTCAACTGGAACAGTTTTGATTGGAATGAAGCCAAGGACCCGTATTGCTTTGTCTTATGATGAAAAAACAACCAATGTAATAAAAACTAGCACAGCAGCTATAAACTTGAATTATCGAATACAGAGTAGCAAACATTCCATAGAACTATATCTCAATGCTGTAAGTTCCTGAACCACATTCGCCTTGTTACAAACTAAGCATCTCAACGTTGTAACTTAAATTGCCCTTAATTGGACGCTTGTTGCCAAAGCAAAATATTGTGTATGATGCCAAGGCATTTTGAGGTGAAAACAAAGTTTACGAAAAAAAATCAAGGTTTAAATGCTGCAAAATAATGACAGAGAAATAGAAACGTTCTGTATCTAGCCTGGAATCGTGGCCATGGAGAAATTAATACAATTCTTTTATCTTAAGTAAGATGACTTCATATGAGGTTTTTAAACAAAACCCGTATCTTATCTCTTATATAATTACTGTTTGGTGAAGAAAATCACAGCAGTTAATTACAGCTGATATAAACTGCTGCAACTTCTGTAAACGTTTTTAGATAGCATCAATCACTACACTTTTTTTCTTATTGATATTTTCTAAGATCAACTACATTCTACAGAAATTTTATTAACCTCTTTACTTTTCCTGATTTTCTCAAAAAGAAGCAAACGATTTAAGACATGCAAATATAGAATTCGAAACTCCCATGCGATATGAAGTGAACATAAAATTCCCGTTATTTGAGCACATACCTTTACCATGAAAAGATTTGCTTCGCCCAACTTTGGCAGACTTTGTAGGTTTTGAGCCGGCTGTTTTGTCAGAAAGCTGACTCAGTCCTCGAGTGAGGCGAGGAGATGCTCTGGGGAACAGAGGTCTCCGCTCGCCCAACAACGGGGAATTAGGAGCGCTTCGAGATTTAAAAATACGTGCTTCTGGCGGTGGAAGGTAGTCAATGCTCTTGGGTCCTGGTTTGCCACAGTTCTCGTGATATATCGAGGGCATTTTTCTGTTGATGAAAATAATATTAGTTAAAATAAATAAGCCGCAACTCGAGAAATACAGTTAAAGAAGTGTTAAACCTTTCTTCATCGCTGAAAGCATTTGTTCTAAGGACTGCCAGGAGATTGTACTTTCTCTTAATCATGCTGTTCTCAAACAATGAGTGAGCCTTATTTAACAAAAAAATCAAATTGAGAAGGCGGTCCTGTGGATGTTGCGTGACCAATGTCACGCTACAAGTGTTATTTGCTGTTACAACACCTGTTAGGCACAATCATATCTTGAGTATTAGCACTTTATTAGATACCTTTTGCTCAATATTTCGTTAAAATTAGTTATCAGTTCCAATAATTTTACATTTAACATTTGCGAATTGAATTTGAAGCTCGGTCCTTTTTCCAACCAGCTTCAAAAGCTACCTGTTTGATTGGTGAAGCGCGTGTAAACAACAATATGTTAATATAGATATTTCCAAGGCTCAACACACGATTTCTGTCTCCTTAGAAACGTAATGTAGGAAAAGATTGAGTGACTCATCCGGAGAAGCAATGCAAGCGGTAATTTTTCGTTACGCTGATTGGTCAAAATCTGTCACATTGTGGGACAACCACGCGAAAAATCCCTAGCTCTAGACTACGAGTAGTCCCTCTTTCTCTAAGTCTGTCGTGCGTGACGCGAAGAAAAACCGGAAAAATGGCTGTGTGAATCCTGGGAGCGAAACGCGCGCTGTTCGCGGTTTTCTTTCGCGTCACGCAGGACGGGCTAAGCGAAAAAAACGATTACTCGTAGTCTACGCCAGTTCAGACTGAGAGAACTTTTCTACTTTTAAAACTGGATTGGCCAAGTATTTCTTGTATAAAAGGCAGTATTTGGGTAAAATAGTGCTGGCATATCATAACGTCTAGCTGTGGTGATTGAACACAGTTCCAAAACGAGGCTTCTCTTCTCAGAGACCATGCCTCTTCCACATCAATTCAGTGCGTGTCGATTGTTGCAATCATTTAAGGTTCTGTATACACTATGCCAGAGAATCTGGAAGTGCAACACGGTCACTTTGGGTTTGTGTTTCAATAAAACCGTGCTCGGACAGCCGTTAGGACAGCGAAATCACATGTTTATCGTATTATCATCGTTTTCAGAAGGCTGATATAAAGGCAGCCATATTTGCATAGGGTCTATTAGGAACTGACACAACTTAACGACCAAAACCACCTGTTGCTGGAAACGCTCAGAAATTATTCAATCTCGTTAATGTCCGGCTAAGAAAGTAAACATTGTCAGTTTGCAATATGGAGATAACTACTTTATCGAAAATCGCCTTTTGTAAATCTGAACTTTCTCGGCTTATCATGGAAGTACTTTTCGATACCAAACTCTCATCATTATGTTATCGGTATACAAACATTTTTTATAATGAAACGCATGGTAAGCGAGGGGATTATCAAGGACCTTCGTTTTTACCGATAGCTTCCATCAGGATTTAAAAGTTTTCTAACTTAAAAGCGAGTTAATTGTCGCATCTCCGGCAAATTTGTGGTTGTCCTTGTGGAGTGCGTTTGGCAGTTAAAAAAAAAGTTTTAAGAATATTATACAAATGTTGCTTCGTGCCTTCCGCGTTCGCATCTCAAACACGATGACAGATAATATTGAACAGAATGGCATTCAAATGGGTTCTGAAAACAATATTGTTCATTGCATGTAGCGACCACTTCAATATCAACATAAATATGTTAATAAATATTCACCTCACTTTACAGTACCCCACAGAGCCTTCCAGAAAAAAAGTGCGAAAGTGATGGTGATAAATTATTCCATTTCTTCCCATGTATCTCTAAAATTCCGTCTTATTTCTCATTTTCGTTTAAAAAAAATTGACTTTCAATTACAAATTCATATCTAAAAGATGTTCGCTTATTTTCACTGTAACTAAATTCACATAGGACGAAATAGCAAAAACAAATGTTGTGTACTGATATTTTCTATTTTCTCTCTGTGCGATCAAGGCAAAACATTATTCGAGCCACGTAACAGAAAGTGTTGCTGTCAAATTTGCTTATGTAAGGACCACTTTGTGAGCTTAAGAGCATATTATATAGTAGCCCTATGTAATAAACTTTTGCTCATTCATTCAAAGGAAACGAAAGCAACCAAAAGGTATCATAGTGCTCTTTTCGTTTTTTTGTCTGCAACGAGAGGGTAACGCTGCTTGAAATGTAGTGATGGTATTTTCAAAAGCGGAAAAACACTTTGACATGAAATAAATGATGTATATTTACCCAGACGAAGATTGAAGAAAATTCTTCAACGCACGGAGAAGTTCGATCATCTTGAATCTCGTTGTTGAACCAAGAAAACTGGTCGAGAAATGTGCAAGCCGGCAAGCAATTGTAAAAGGACAGCTATTCGGTAGCTGATCGACTCTCGTTGGCTTCTTCGGCATAGAACAAACTCAGAAGTGTTCGATTTGGCGTCGTAGACGCGAATTGAAAAAAACAGCTGTTTGGCGATTTTCGCTGTCAAAAATGTGTTGTGTCTCGAGGCTTATGGCGGGAAAATTCAACCAATCAAAACCGATGTACAGTAGCTCTTATGTGAAATATAGAGTTTTTACATTTGCTAATGGCCGTGAATAACAATGAAATTAAATTGACATAATTCGGAAGTTGTCCCCGTGGTAGAAAAAACAAATTCAAATTATCTTTTTTCTTTCGGTCAATTTTTTTTCCAACCTTTCTGCTTGCATATGTTAATACGAGCGTTTAATATATGCTTTGTTTCGTCGTATAGATTTCGTAGCCGCCTGAAATGTCGCGGATTATTTCACTTTTTTAATGATTAAAGAATGTCACGGCTGCGAGGAAAAAAACCGATTTAAAAAAAAAGCGTTTTTATTTTTCTCGTATGAAAATGGTTCACCAAGATCTTAGAAGGTCACAAGAGAAAATCACGCGCGGTTGCCGAATTTAGAAAAATAAACAGCAGCCAGGGTTAGGCAATATTTACAATTTTCACATTTTACAGGCCAAGTGTCAGAGACTTCCGACACGAAATTAGCGCACAAGAAGAAAAAAACAAATATTGCAGTTGACTGCGTATTTCAGATTTTTAATTAATTAAAGCCGAACTTCAAAGCCTAGAGGGCAACATACCTCCGAAAGCGTGCATGAGATTCCAAAAAAGACCTGGACGAAATAAGACATTGCTTAAATATACCAGCCTCATTTGCTAACTCTGCACTGGACACTTTAAAAAAGACTCTTAATTGCCGTATCACTACGGGTTGGAATCTCATCGGAGACGAGTCCGCCCGGGGGGGGGGGGGGTACTCCCACGAATTTTGGATAGGGGTGTGCCGCGAGGGTTCTTAGACGCTAACCCTATTTAAGGACCAAGAAAGCGAAAATTGATACCCTTTTTTTTAGGCCCAAACACGAAAAATGACACCCTATTCAAGGCTATTAAACCTCTGTTGCAAAATCATTTTGTTAATACTGAAAAGGATACATCAAGTTTAAACAAAAACATTCGTATAGGCGGGCGTTTTCACACTCCAGTATTAGATAATACAATTAAGCTACCCTATCTAAAGACCACACCAGGAACAAAGTTACAAAAGGGTCAAAAAAGATATCCTTTCTGGTTTTTAGTCACTCGAAAAGTCTACTTCCGGGTTTTTTAACACTCGAACATGGCGAAGAGTGTTCCTCTCGGTCTGAAACATTTGAAACCTCGTCCGCACAACGCTAGAGAAATATTAATTTGAAAACAGTGGTTTTACTCCGAAAGCGCATCGAATGTTTTCCGTCCATAATACGCTGGAGAAAAATTATATAGATTTGAGTTTGAGGAAATCTTGGTCAGGAAAATCACAGGATTATATTTACCTCAGTCATCTTTTTCGAAAAGCTCCACAGTTTAAATTATTTTCTGCCCATACCAAACCGGAAAGCCGGTGTTTTCAGATTTCCCCGGTTTGAAGAGCGCTTTCGAAAAGCTCAGTTTTCGTGACGGATCAGTGTGGATGGTAGCCCTAACCGTAGAAATAAAGCTGCTTTTTCAAATTTCTGGTCGGTTCTAAAATGCGCGCAACCTGTCAGTAACCAAGTTTTACTCTTTAGACTCAGTTTTGTGAAAAAAGAGAAAAGAATAATCTAATTACAGTATCCAGTATTCTCGAAAGAAAAAGAATGCAGAGATGGATGCAGAGAAAAACAAGTAATCGGGTTCGAAACAGAAAGTTCGCTTGGGAAGAGTAAACTTCGCCATTTCAATTTAACTTGTTTCTTATATTAGGTTTGTTACCCCAGCTTATAGATTTGCCGTTTAAAATTGACTGTTGTTAAGTAAATACTAAATCAAAATGGTGCTAATCAAAGGAAATATTTAAAAAAAGGAATGATCCCTAACCGGAATTAACCGCCGTAAAATTAAGCTGTTCTTTCCCCCACCCCACCGGAGTCGGATCGGTAGGGTGAAAAGAGGTAAGCTGTCCCCTCCCTCTCAATCTTATCGTTTGGAAGCCTTTCAGGGGAAGAGTGAGTGTATCTTTTTCAACCGTGCAGAGAAGTAAAGCAAAAGCAACTGAGTCATTCTTCTAAAATTATTTATTGCAAAAAATCTACGATAAACACTGATTTACGCTAAAAAAATTTTACACTAGGATAAACCTAAATACTCATTTTTACGAAATTGAAATTGTCATATTGAAAGTCCTCCTAGTCGAACGAACTCCTAGTGCGAATAAAAATTATTCCGAGTCCTCGGTTTAATCTGGTCGATAAAATATTGGTGCTGTTCTGAAATATTTAAGTATTGGTCCCGTACTGTCTATCAGAGCTAAAAATAATCGATGTTGTTGTTTATTTTTCTGTGACTAATAAATATTATTCTACTGAGGGCAAGATTCCTTGACGACTCAAACTGACTTATTCAATATTCCATGTTTTGATTCAACTTTCTGTGTTTTTTTTTTGGCGGAGAAGAGTTTGCAAAGCTTTTAAACTTCCTCGGTAAAAAAAAAAATATTCCCCTTTTCAAAATATTCCAAAGTTATGGGATTAAAGCTATTGAAACGCTATTAAATGAAGCTTTTTGATTGTTTAAGATGCCAATTCGCTAACAACTCAATTTTTGTTTCCACAGTTCTTTGAAGTTGTTGTAATGGTAATTACCTAAACGCTTGTAATAACTTATCACAGCAGGCATATTCGCTTTGATTTAAGGCTTACGTTCTACTAAAATGACTGCTACATCGCAGCGGATTTGCAAGTACAAAAGACATTCTACAAAAGAAAACTTCGCTCGACTTTATTACCAGCTGTAAAAGAACTTTTCAGAAGCGCCCTCTAGAGGGAAGTACATTTATCAGGTTGAAGAACAACAAATACGTCAAAACATTCGCTAATAATAATACTACTGTAACTGTTAAATTACGGTTTGGTTAACAAAAACGAAAACAAAAGTCGACAAGACGTGTTGCTGAAGCGTAAGTCAACAATCTGAATATATGATAACCTTTGAATAACTCGGGATAGAATTTACTTGAAATATAAATTAATACGGGCTATTACACATACTATGAAGTCATCATTGAAAGAAACACCGTCGCTCAAGATATAAATATCTGTATGCCACAGTAAAGTCGCAAATTAATTCCTGGCAAAGCAGAACTCTCTCGCACAAAGGAAGACCGTAATAAAAGGACAGTCTTGTAATAAACGCTGACTAAAAGCAAAAAAATACCTTCACACCTCACCTTGCCAAACGTGGGTGACCTTCTATATTTCACTGTCCAATTTGCCACAGAACCTGCCGTGTAGCAGGGTGGACGAGAGAGATGACTGAACAAGCCGGTCACGGTCGAAAGAAGTTGCTGTTTGAATGATAATTATCACGAAGAATCCGCGACGAGAATCAAAACGCTCAATTCATTCCCGGAGGTCAATTCACTGCAGCAATGCCGAGGCACATTTGGGAAAACAATTCAGGACAGACAGTGAACGGAAATGGTTGAAGTTCTTATTGAAAACATCACCCCTTTTATGGAAAATTGTAATTGACAGTTCGACGTGACGACACAGTGTCTATTGAATGAAAGTTCAAGATATAATTAGTTGTTTGATGAGCCAATCAATATGAATGAAAGTGAAAAAACTGTAGCATCAGATCAAAGCAACCAGACTAAAGTGACGCATGTTGTTTCGATGACGTAACATAGCCATACCAACCACAAGTGGATCAACATCACTAAGGGTTTTTGTTTCGAATTACATTGTAAACAGTTTTAACTTTATGTATTTACGGTATATTTTAATGTGCAAATAGTCCCCAATTAGTTTTTTTTAACTAAATACCATTGACACTGAAATAAAAATTTCATTCATTCATTCATTCCAGTGAGAAATATCACGCCCGATGACGTAATCGGTAAGACTGATAGAGTGTAATACAAAGACCACTTGTACAGACAGCAGCAGAGTGAAGCCGGATCTTGGTTAAAACCAAGATTAGAAGTGTAAAATAAACCATGAAACCGATCTGATTGAAAGGCTGACTGGACGGCTAAAAAGGGTAAATTTAATGCTCAATATTTCGGTCAGACAGGACTAACCTAGATCGGTAAGCCTATCACAACAGTAATGGTAGTACTACCGAATAATGATAGTACTACTGAATCAAAGAATCAAAAAAGTGTTATGATTGCAATCCACTTCATGACAAGCACAAGCCTCTTTTGTAAGGTCTTCCGTGGGCCCGCGATTTTTGAATATACATCAAAGAAACACAAAATATTGTTCACAATCAAGTACACTCAAACCGTAGCACGGATGATCAATAAAGCGATTGCGAAATTCATGTTCTTTCATAACGTCAAAGAGGATAGCAAAGAAGAAGGGTGGAAGGTGTAATCCCTTTACATCAAAAAATTTAGCAAAATTCATGCAACATATCTACTGTTAATGATGTTTTTTTTCAGAAATTCTCAAATCACGTTTATCATTTAATTGCTTTTCACGTCGCGTTACACACTGATTTTTTGCCAGCCCTCATCACGCGTTACGCATAAATCCTCTGCCAACCTTGACAAAAAAACTAAAGAATCTAGGTGAATCTGACAATGTGAAAACTGGTCTCAATATTCGTAAGTAATCTCCGTTTATTCTTAATGAAGGAGACATGATTCACGAGAGCCGCCAAAAATAGCATGGCTAGAAGCCGGATGCTCCTCGTTTCCGTGTAGACATAATACTCTTCAAAGGGTTGGAATTCAAAAAAAATGGTGAACTCGTCGCAATGAAGCCACAAACACTAATATGAGGCGGTGAAACAAGCGACAATCGATAGGCGACGATTTTAAAAAAAAATTGACTATCTCACTCTGCCCTTCTTAACCAAAAATGCAAAAAATCCTCGAGCCTAATTTTGCTCGTTAGAGAATAACCAGGTCAATTGAACAGAATTATGAAGAAAAAAGAAAGTTTTGAAAAAAGTTGTCCTTTTCTTGAAGTCTTAATCGGTCCTGACCCCCACCCTACCTGGCCCCACCCCGCACAACTGAGATGAAAGTGAACACGATTTCTTGAGGGAAGTTCCAAACCATCCATAACCCTGACTTACCTGAGAAAATGACTTTCTCTGTACATGACAAAAACAACAGAATGTCCGAAATCTCCAGGTTGAATATAGACAATATAGACGATTATTAAAAACTGGATCATTGGATAATGCAATTCGAGAGTTTTCATTGGCTTAGCCATCATGGGTTATGAGCCATTATACCATGCTCCACCAATTTTTAAATTTTTTGGGGCGTCTTTACTTTTATTTTTCTATATTTTGGGGGCGTTTTCAATAAAACAACTATTCCACTCGCGCTTGTTGGATATGAGATGATTATAGCCAACTCAGCCCTACGCGTCACGTTGGCTATCCATCATCTCATACCCAACGCGCGCTCGTGGAATAATTGTTAAATAGATAACAATTATTCCATGAGTCCGCGTTGGATAAGAAGTGATAAAATAACCAACTCGCGCTAGGCGCTCGTTGGTTATAATCACTTCATATCCAACAAGGGCGAATGGAATAATTGTTTTAGTAAATTCTCAAACAGGGTTTTGCCGCCGATTTTTATTTCCACAATTTTACAAAGCGAAAAATTTTAAACTTGGCGCACTATTTTCCATATGACGTAAAACTCCGACTGTTGACTCATAGTCAGAGTTTTTTAGCCAATCAAAAAGCTAGAAATGCAATAGTCGGAGCTGAGAATTTACTAAATATATATAGGGGGTGCGTTTTTAAAGAAACTCCATACCATCCATGAGTCATGGACCTCGACTCCGTCTCGGTCCAAAAATCAGCGCGAAGACTTAGAACGAGGTTGGGTTGGCTAGTTCCCAGATTCCCTTCACCACAACCTCGTCCCAGGGTCCCATGGGGTCCCATAATAATAAAAACCAAGATGGCGGATGTTCGCTCCTCGTTTTCCCTGCCGAATTTGTCGAATTTCTCTAGTCTACCTTGGGAGGATGTGGTGTTTCCTTATATATTTCCTCATTTTACCATACCACAACTCTTTAAGCTCAGAAGGGTGTGTAAATTCTACCGGGATGCCTGTGATTCGTATTTTGCTTGGCAAAGAGTTCTCGACTGCAGTCAAGTTTCATCTCGCCTCACGTCTAGTGCTCTGATGTTGATAACCAAATCAAGTTTCTCATTGCGGCTGCTGAGTTTGAAGAACTGCAAAAGCTGGCTTTGTGATGCCGTCTTGGTAGAAATCCTAAAGCGAAATACACGACTCTGCGAGTTAGATCTCACTGCCTGTTCAGGTTTAACAAACGTAGCGCTCTTCACCTTGGCGGAATGTAACCGGGGTTTGAAAGTGTTAAAGTTACGAGAATGTCGCTGGGTTTCTTCCGATGCAATTATTCAGGTATCCCTGTGCTGCAACAGCCTGGAGCACATCGATCTCGCTGGCTGTTGGGAGGTTATAGACTCATGCGTTTCGTCGCTAGCTTCCTGTTGCAATGGCTTGAAGACGCTCGTTCTAAACGACTGCTACGGTGTTAGCGATAACTGTATTCGGGTCGTCGCTAAATCTTGTCCTCAACTGACACACCTTGGAATGAGAGGTTGCTGGCGGGTGTCAAATTCTGCGGTGAAAATGGTTGGGGAATACTGCCCTCTGTTAACGATTCTGGAAGTTAGGGATTGCAGAGATATTTCGGAAGCGAGTTTAGCCAGATTGAGGATTAGAGGGGTAAAGATCGATGTGGAACAGACCAAGTGGACAAATATGCCAGTTGGCCCAAATGAAAACCCAGAACAGAGAGACTGGCGTATTCCCATGGTAAACTTAAACATCTGAGTTCTCCAGGAGAAGTCTTTGGTAATCAATCGTATTAACAGTGGCATGTAGTGATAATCTTGTCTCGATGCGTATGGTTGGTAGCGTTACCTGAAAGCTGTAGAAGCAAGTTACATACTTAGCAAAGTTTATTTCTCACCCTTCAAATCGTGAACCTGATGTCTTTTAAAGTGCACTTAACCCCAGAATAATTTTTTTGCTTAAATAAATCTTTGCACCTGTATGAAATGCATTGCGCCTTTTTGCTCGTTTTAAGCCTGGTTCTCATATGCCGCTGACCTACCTGCAATGTAGTCGCCACATAATGTTGCAGATCTCCGCAGATGATGTTCACATAAAATATTTTCATCGCCGACAAACGCCGGCTTGCCTGCCAAGTTGAACTCAACTCAACTTCACAGGCAAGCCGGCGGTCAATGCCTGGGAGAGATTGTGTCCGCGATAAATGCTAACATATGCCGCAGCGTTGTCCCAGGCCGTGTCCCAGGTAGGTCGGCGGCATATGAGAACCAGGCTTTAACTAAAATCTTGACTTTTTACAGGCTGTAAAAGTTACGAAATCTGTCATAATCTGTTGCATGACTGAGCAAGTAAGGGGTATGGGTCTATTCCTGGTTTGACATCACAAACATCTTTGCATGCATGTTTACAAAGACTTGCTATGATGCAAATCGGTCTGTAATCCCAAACCAGGAGTAGACCCATGCTCTTTACTAGCTCGGTGGTGCAAAAAAGGAGGGATAGATCTTGTAACTTTTACAGCCTGTAAAAAGTCAAGATTTAGTTTAAAAAGGTGCAGTGTGTTTTGAACAGGTGCAAAGATTTAAGTGGAGAAAACAGTTTGGGGTTAGGTGCACTTTAAAGGAGCTATACTTCATTCTTTGCACATTCTGAAAGGTTTAGGCTAAATTTTCAAGTTCATAATAATTATGAAGTAAAATAACTCAAAACACCATCACACTCATTGAGCTTCTCTAACTCAATTTAGACTAGGTCTCGCTACCCTCCTTTGCATAATACATTGTATTTTGAATACAATGTATTTTGCAAGGGTTGCACCCAATGCAACACAAATACACACTGCCTATTTTGATAGGTTGATACCTACAGTGTATATGTTGCAGTTAATTTTTGGTCTCAGTTAATTTTATAATTTTACTAGTTAGTATTTTTCTAACTAGGTGATTTTTTTCTACTATTTTTTTTTTTTTTTTTTGGGGGGGGTGGTGTTTCTCAAAAAGAGTAACACACTCACCACCACCCCTAACCCTATCCCAATTCCTAAGCCTATTGACCCCCTCTAACCTATCCCTAACCCTATTGACCCCCCTAACCTATCCCTAACCCATATTGACCCCCTAACACTATCCCTAGACCTAGCCCCCCCAGTTTTTTATTATTATTATTATGCACTCACCTGGATTTGAACTCCAAACCTCTGACTTTGTAGTCCATCATCATCTCCACTATGCCACACAAGCAATCGTTGCAAATTTGCTCATATTTGTTGGTCTAATAAGTTACTGGTCTCAGACTCACCCTTCCCCTTTCACACAAATTAGTAAACCTGCTTTGAAAATTTCATCCCAGTTTGAAAAATATGAACCAGTTCAAAGTAAAATCACCTAGTTAGAAAAAAACTAACTAGTTAAAAATAAAATCACCTGGTTAGAAAAAAAACTAACTAGTTAAAAGTAAAATCACCTAGTTAGAAAAAACTAACTGGTTAAATTATAAAATTAACTGAAACCAAAAATTAACTGCAACATATACATACCGGTAGTTTTAACAGTTGCACAACTCAAATTTTTCAATTCAATACATAGCTAGTAACTAATTTGTAGAAATAGAGTTATTGGTTAGGTGGACACCACTAGTTGGGAGACATTTTCCTCTCTATAAAATTTGACATGTAATAAAATTAATTATTATACATGTATGTATCATTATTTCTGAAAACTTTTCGACTGTTTTTGGTTACGTAGTCTAAATCATATCTACCGTTATATTGAGTCAATGAATTTAGCAGTGCCAGGTAGAGTTTGAGTAATCTGTCAATTCAGATTTCTTAGATGTTTTTGACTTTTTGTCAGGTTTGCAGGCCTGTGGCATGTGTTTACATGCCAAGTTTTTCCAAGTCAAGGGCAGGAGATTTTTGATCTCCGGTATATTCAATGAAGATTTCAAAAGAACAGTTGCCAGTCTCTCTCTTGGGACATGGCTTATTACAACTGACGAGTATTTTTTCCTTGTCAATTTATAATATGAGAATTGAACGAAATATCCAAAAGCTTAGCTTTGTGAGGAATGCCTTTTCCCATGTGAGAGTAAGATGGAATTCATTCACATGGGTTTTCTGTTCAAATTATGCAAAAAAATTCCAGTGTTCTGCAAATAGCTGGTTCACAAATGAGACTAAATACAGTGGAACCTCAACTTAACAAACCTCTATATAATGAAGTCCTTGGTATAAATAAACAAAAGCCTCCATTTGGCGCAAAAATATGGTCTGATATTTGACTGCGGACATTATCTGTTCTGAGAAGCGAACAGTTTTCCAAGAGCATAGCTCAGGGAAAATTGTGAGCTTTAAGGAACAGATAATGTCCAAGGACAAATATCCAAGCATATTTTTAAAGTCAAATGGATGCTATTTGTTTATAATCCTTCAAATATTTTTCTAAACGCACACAGTTTTGAAAATTGGGGAATATTCTCAGTTATAATCCATCAAATCTTTTCACTCTCGCGCGATTGGTCTAAACGCATCACGTGACCGAATATCCCCCAGCTAAAACTGGGGGATATCCGAGAATATCCCCCAATAGATTTGAAGGATAATAAACACGATAGTCTCCATTTGGGGCGAAAATATGTTCAGATATTTGTCCTTGGACATTATCTGTTGCTCGAAGCTCACAGTTTTCCTCGAGCTACGTTCTCGGAAAACTGTTCGCTTCTCGGAACAGATAATGTCCGCGGACAAATATCCTAGCATATTTTCGCGCCAAATGGAGACTATTGTTTATATTCACCAGTTTTAGGTAAAGGTAAAGTCTGCATACGAGCCAACTGTGGTCCACCAGGCCAGAGCTTATCCCAATTTCTGTAGCATGAAGTGACTAGGAGTATTTCTACTCCCCCCTGGATGGGATGCTAGTCCATCACAGGGTTACCCCCAGCATTAAATTCGCCGGTACCCATGTATACACCTGGGTGGAGAGAGGCACTTAGAGTTAAGTGTCTTGCCCAAGAACACAACACAATGTCCCCGGCCAGGGCTTGAACCAGGACCGCTCGCTCTGGAGTCAAGCACACTAACCATGTGGCCACTGCACCTCCCACATTCACCAGTTTTACCTGGGGAACACTCGGTCATGTGATGTGTTTAGACCAATCATGCACAAGCAAAATATTTGATGGATTATAACAAACTATATTCTTCACCCCAATATGGAAAATATATGGAAAAGAACCTTGATACTTATGTCATAACAAACATATTTTGCCAATCCCTTTGATATATCAAGGTTCCACTGTAGAAAGGATAATAAAAAAAATGAAGGTGAGTTGACGTAAGTGACAAAGTTTATTGATGGAAACCAGTAAGCCTTTCTGTGATAGTAATACACTAGTAAGTATTGAACTATGAACAACCAGTGCTATGTATCCTTGAGAAATCAGGAGTTTGTTCTTCCTAGCATGGTAAATGGAGCAATCTTAGCAATGGCTAGGACTTCAAGACTTCTTGTATCTGCGTTCTTTTCACATATCAGACCAGCTTTTGAAACACCTTGAACTACAACTGTGTTGTACCTGCATTGTTCACCTAAAGTGCTGCTGGTGTGTGTTTGTAAGCCTCTTTCACAAAAATCTTTAAAATTACACAATCATGAATTGTGAAAATGGATCTGAGAATTGTTGCTACATTTCTTTCCAATTTAGTTCACTCAAATGGCTTTTCACACCGTAAACAGCATTGCTTCACAGTTTCCTCTTTCAATCATGCTCGGAATAAACTGGCTGATGTGAATACTATCTTTTTCTGTGAAATAAGCCTGATCACTATCTTGTGATCGGACTACACATGTTTTGGTCTTATGTAAACAGAGAAACAACAATTCAGATACAAGAATTCTTATCGTCCAAGCTATTTCCTAACAAAATTTGTGTCAGGTGAATACCAAACTCTGAATAATTTGTACTCCATTAATTACAATAAATTTATTTTTTTAAGCAGGGTCACATAGGGCTATATATGACAATCTTCATAAAGGTTTTCTGAATTTGTTTCATTTACTGTTTACTTTAGAATAAATCTGCTTCTTACACTGGCTCTATTGGAACCAAAGTATCACCCACTTGTAGAACATAACATTATTATAACTGTAACAATGCCCAATAACAAGTTGTCACAGGCTTCTTTCCTAGATCAAACACTAATGATTTAAACACATAAAAATACCCCAAATAAGGTCCCCCCAAAGTCTTCTTTTTTAAAATATTCTTGTCCATAGAACCAAACAAGCAATGGCCTCAATTACCAGTCCCTGTTCAAGAAAGGAGCCCTTGCTCCTCAGGGGTTTCTTTAACAACAGGGAGGACATCTGGTTTGCCAAGCAGGCAGAACTTTTTGAAATGAACTCTTGTGAGAAAAATCTTCCTGTGGATGGTTAAACCAGGTGGGGAAAACCATCTTCACAACCAGTCAATTTGTGCTGCTTCCCTTGAACTTAACATAGACTGGACTCTAGTTGTGGAAATCAAGACTAAACAATCAACTTCCTTAGTATGTATTTCTTAATGAGACCAAACTATTTGCAAATCTTACAGGGTAAAGGGCTGAAAATGTAAAGCAACATGCCTGTTTTTACTAACAGACAAGTAACAAGATAGTAAACAAGAAGTGTCTTTTTGCACAGAATATTCCTATTTACATTATCAATAGTTATTAAGTAATTAAATTAACATCTGGATAAAAATGCTCTTGACAATGTTCTTCTTTGAAATCTTATCTAACTGTTGATCGCCTGTGCTTTGAATGGGTCACATTTTCCTGCAAAACAAAACCGCTGCCCTGGTTACAGAATAACAACATAAACACCTGGGGTCACTCATAAGAAATTTTGAAAAGAACTCCTAGAGGTACCAGGATCCTGTTTTGTGAGTTTGAGGTGCCAATTCTAAAACAATACATTATCTCCTGTGGTATTTTTCGGCACAATACTTTAAAAGGTACTTCAAAAGCTCTTGCACTTTTTAAGATAGATTCCGCTCAACATTCAAACAGTAAATGCAAGAATTATTTACTAAAAATCTAGTGTGTACTCACAGTACAGTAACTTTTTCAATGCTATTTGAAACATCTCACTGTAATTCAATTCTGTTGGTGACCCCACGATTAAATCCCGAAGCATTCTCAAGAAATTCCATGTCAAACCTCGTAAGAATGCTTAATCTGCGTGTTATTTTGTTTTCAGCTAACGTGAAACGTCAGTTTTTATTGAAATATGGATAACTTCAAGCTCAATTTTTTTCTCATGGAGTCAGCTTCAGAGCTTAAGTCTCGATAAGATCTTACCTTTGTTCAAAATATTACCATGCTAAAAGACTTTTTTGGTAACTTTGTTTTTGTCATTATTGCTCAAATTTTCTGCAGAAATCATCTTAACCCTGAAAAGGTATCACACACTCCCCTGTCCTTTTAACATGGGAGTATACCTGGCATAAACGGAACCATTCGGAAGAAATTTGACCCGCATGGAAATGTTAATTGAAGACAAGGAATTACGACCCTTCTCCCTTCACAAGAAAGAGTTGAACATTACACTAAGCACTTGTCCAACTGCATCTTGACAACAACTCATGTTAAGCTGCCCACTTTCAGAAAAATTGGCCAAGTTGCTGGTGGGATTGAGTGTATTCAACTGAAGGGCACAGCTTGAAGAAACTCAGTTGGTGTCTTGGTGATCAAAGACAAACTTTTCCAAATTGCATGATGCTTTTGGATAACTTGATATGTTCAAGGAAATATCGCTAAGTTGGTGCAAGCTGGAGTGGATCTAGAGGTGGTTTGGGGGCTTCAAGCAAGTCCGAACCCTCCAAAAAGTACAAAAATGAGACATTATAACATGCTGACTTGGCCTCAGAATGCCACAAATTCCATATCCAAGGACATCCATTTTAAAAGTTTCCTACGGGAGAACAGGGACTCCCTTTGGTAGTTTGTATCTGGAACCCTTGCCCCAGGCAAAGAATCGTACAGCAGAGTTTTAATGTGACTCAAATGAATACAGAGCACACTTACCAGTTTCCACTGAAGAATTTTAATCCATTCGTCGGCTTCTTGTGTGGAATTGGCATAACAGAAAAACGTTCTGTATGGCATGACAATCCTAAAAGAAAAGGTGAAACATGAATAACTGGAACACAAAAATAGCAGGATGAATATATTGTAAGATACTTGGTCAAAACCTGCAAGCAGAGTCTCATGGACTAGAAGGACACTACAAATTCTGATTGAATGCCAACTTAGCAATTACCACCTCTAACAATTGTCAAAACATACAGATGGTAAAGAAAGTGCAGGATTTGAACTAGAACTGGCAGTAATAGTCCAAATTAACTGATTTTTCTCAAAACAAAAGTAATGCTTTAGAAATGCTCTTGAGCAGATGGTTCTGTCTTTTCCTCTTGGCTGTCACACCACCTTGCCACCACCATGGATGGGGACTGTCATATGAAAAGGACACAATCCATAAGAGGTCCCAAGATCCTGTTTTTTGGGGTTTGGCTTGAAATGTTTTTCACCCCTGAGAGGTACACGTACCAAGATCCTGTTTTTGGGTGTGGCTTGAAATGTTTT